>CAIGRK010334260.1:0-12261 GCA_903798315.1 Fraxinus greggii | reverse complement strand
GTGAAAATAAATATAAAAAAGTGACATAAACTAAAAAAAAAGGTGACATAAACTTAAAAAAAAAAAAAGGTCGTAGTATACTGATTTGTATGAGAAACAAAAAATTTTTGAGGTTTTTTTTCAGTGAGATACTTATTTAAAGACCTCTTTCATTTAGAACACTCTCATGCCAATTTAAAGAAAGTGGCATAAACTTAAAAAAGTGATAGAAGTATAAAAAAGTGACACGAGTTCACATTGTAATTTGACAAAAATATTGTGCTTCACAAGTTACTCAATTATGACAACTGTTTCACAAAGAGCAGCATAATGCAGTGATGTTTAACTCTCATTGTCGTTTAGACAGTTATCCGACAACATTACGCGCACAACTGTCAACCCAACTCATTCCGATGCCCTTACTACATTAGGTGCAGGATAAATTTTTAAAGGCGATACAAGATTTAGAATTCAAATGCAGAAACTCGTATATATACCGCACATAACTAAAGATTAAACGTTATATTGATTTGTAAATTATAAGAATTATATATAAAAACATAATTTAATCATAATAAAAAGTGATACCACTGTATTATATATCTATTCAATTATTAAACAGGTCAAATATATTAGCCGAAAGAGACAATACTAAAAAAGTGGGGAAAAAAAAAAAAGGCCGGCAGCGATTAAAGAAAAAAAAAACTAAAAAAATGGTTTTCGGCAACCATTGGAAGATGCCAGCAGGAATTCATATATATACACACACCGACCGAAGCTGAATTCTGAGAAAGTTGGGGCTGGAAGTGGAGAATTGGAGTAATATATATTAAACACACAACAGTGGCAGGCAAGTATTCTTGGGAGGAAGTTGCAGATTTTGAATAATATATAATTTATATATATACTCAAGCAGCAAGAAACAGGCTGCTGAATTTTCGGAAGAAAGACTTCAATTATTTTTTTTTACTATATACACGCAGTGGCCGGCAGCAAAGTTGAGGAAACTGGGCAGCAGTAAGGCTTTGACATTAATTTGAAGATTGTTCAATGTCCCAATGTTTTCCCTCATCCGATTTTGAATTCCGAACAATAGATTCAACTCCTTTTCACCATAGATCTGACTATATTAGGGTTAAAAAAACAAAGATAGAACACAAGTTTGTCCAAAATCATATATTTACAACTTGAAGCGGAGTCGGCGGATTCGTGGGTGAGGGGGACTCTTTCTGGGAGTTCCGTGGAATCGTGAATCTAATTTGGAATTACGTAATTAAATGTTTCAATTAGTTAACCGAGTATTATTCAAATGTCTTAATTTTGATGGGTAATGGGTCTAATTAACCCTTTTTTCTCAAAATCTACTATTTTTATGAAGCCCAAACAGGGGCCAAGATTAATGGGGCCATTGAACCGCTAATGATATGGAAATAATTTCATGTTCTACATGATTTTATCATATTTTTCATATCAATCGTTCGATTAATTCTGTAATAGTTTCATTACTAACTAGTTTAGCAGCAGTACTGAAAAAACCACAAGGAAAGGATCAACATGACATTATCTCGTTTATTGAATTGATATTTTTACGAACCGATGAATATTGGCATATTCATTAGAATTGGAATGTAGTCACGATTTTATAAGATCATTCGTGTGAACCATACAGCTTCAGCGCAGCATAAAGGATGATACAAGAAGAGACGCATAAACATAACCACCAGGGACAAGCACACGGCATACGCGTTCCATCATCTCTTGGGGAGTCGAGCTTCCCAATTTCATATTCTTCTCCAGGTTTAGTCGGCAGAGCTTCTGCTGGTGCTGGTGCTGGTGCTGGTTTCTGCAGTTCAGGTTGTGCTTGTTTTGCTGGTTGTCGGGATTCAGGAGTTTCCTTTAGTTTAGATGGCTGTTTTTCTTCATGAAGAATGGCTAAATTGTTGGCCTAAAACATCATAAGACATGCAGAGATTAGAAATCTACTTATCCGGGCTACATTTTTCACTTCATGAATCATATAATTCAATGAACTACCAGTTTCCTGAAGTGGAGATTGTATAATATATCGATGTATCTTTGTTTAGCTTGCTTCTGCTCTTTGATTAACTGCTTCCAGATGCCGTAGGCTGATCCCATATTCAGGACTTTGGTTGCATATATCTTCCATGTATAGCTGCAAGTGAACAAACGTAGTAATTTAGAGAAATTCAGGTGCTATCATATACTACATACCAAACATTCATTAACAAATGGAGGATCAGATGGTACCATTCGTATATGCGCTTGAGACCTCCTTGAGACATCCTATGCCAATATTTAGGATCTCCGTTACATTTCTCAAAGAAATCAGCAATCTTGTTACTTGATTCATCACCGTCGTTAGGATCAATAAGAAATCCCGAGACACCATCAACAATGATTTCTGCTGGTCCCCCTTGATTGGTTGCAAATGTGGGTAATCCACAGTTCATTGCTTCAATAACTGTCAGGCCAAAAGCTTCATATAATGCAGGCTGCACAAAAGCCCCCTTTGTGTCAGCAATGATCCGGTACAGTTCACCATTACGATATCTATCAGTTTGGGCGGCTATCCATCGTATTAGTCCTTTAAGTTGGTATTTTTCAATTAAAGTGTGCATTTTCTTGATTTCAGCCATTTCTTCCCTGTCCTTCGATTTGGATGGGTCGAAGAATCCACCAACAATAACGAGGTTTGCTAAACTCCTAAGCTTTTCATTCTTCCCATACCACTCAGTCAGCCCTGTAATATTCTTCACTGTATCAAGTCTTGCCATTGAAAAGATAATTGGTTTCTTTTGATCTGCAAGAAATCCACTGCTCCAAAAAGTACGTCCTTATTCAGAAATTTAGAGGATTTGTGTAGAGAAAATGCAGGTGGAGGGTCAAGTTTGATTTGAAGAACTTACATGTGCTCGTCGTTATCCTCCTTACTGTACAGTAGTTCCTCAATGGCAGGTTGAAACTGGGTAAGTCGGTTATGTTTCTCCATGAATGGGAAGTAGATGGATTGATCAGCTCCGGGTGAAGCAATATTAAACTTCGGATCAAATGCATTGATGCCTGAAACTACTCTATAGAGCCCTGGCATAGTGAATTCGACGTGGCTTTCATATTGTCCAGGTCGGTTCTTGCTGAAACGGGAAAGAATACAATGAAATAATGCTTTATTCGTGCAAAAGCTGAAGATTACTTGCATCAAACAAACTAACCTTCCTGCAATTTCTTGATAGGTGCTGGTAATTATAAAATCAGCAGTGTTCATTGCAATTAAATCAGCAGTGAATTGACATGAGAAGTGGTATTTGGGATCCAATTCCTTCCATTTCATATCTGAATCTTCGTATTTAGTTTTCTCCAAAGCATGAGCAATGGTTCCCTAAGTAACAAAACGTCACGATTATAGATTTTCTCAAGTCTCACGGAAGATTGAAGAATGAAGTATTACATTAAGATAATTTCATGCTAAGTAGTAATACCAGAGTTACTCCAAGTCTGCTAGCCACTAAAGATGCCACTATATTTCCATCGGTATAATTCCCAAGTATGAGGTCTGGTTTACCTTCCATTTGCTCAACAATCTTTGCACTAGCATCCTAATGATTTAAGAAATATACAGAGTCGATTTGCCAAATATGTTGAGAAACTAGTTAAATAGAAAGTTGTGAAGTCATGTTTAAAAACGAAGATAGTACTTGCCTGGGAAAACCTCTCCAAATAAGGATAGACATCAAATCGAGAAATCCATTGGCGGAGAATCCCCTTCTCAGTTCTAAATGGGATCCTAAGGATGTAAGAATGTGAGGTGTTCATAATAGGCTCGATCTCTTGATTGCATTTCGTCCCTTGCGCATCTGGAATGAGGCGAGTCACCTGTCCACGAAAGATGGAAAGAAGTTAACTGTGTCTCTCTCGATTTAAAGAGATATTTGTGAAATCTTTTGATATCCTCACCACTATAATCTGGGGCTTCACATTTAAGCCTTGTTGCTTAATTCTTGTTAAAAGTTCTTCCTCTAAAGCTTTCACTTGATCTAGAATGTAAACCACCTGCTCAATTTAACAAAATCCTTAGTCCTAAACTTTCCTAAAATGATGCTAATGACCATCGAAGTAATTAGTTAAAGACTAATCGTGTCGCGGCTGCACCTGGCCTCCAGTGTCAGGCAATCCGAGGACATCTGACTGGCCAAAATAGCCATGAACAGAGAAGATAACAATGTTGAACGTGACAGGAAGCCGGCCCAAAAAGACTTCTACATTCGTAGGATCCGGTGCTTGAAGTATCTCGGAAAGTAACCTCATTGTCTCTCTTACTCTTTCAGCATTATCGCCCCACCCTTTCTCGAAGCCCCATTCATTAAGCCTGAAAGTTCAAAGTAAGTCTAGACATAACGAGAAAATGTAGTTTCTATTAATTTTTCACCAATATTTTTGACAAAGTAAGAAAGGTTACTTCTGCTCAAAATTTTGATAAGGCGTGTCCTTGGGTTGAGCAGAGACATAAACTTCAGCAATTATTAGCGCTTCTTTAAGCTTTTTTATCGTATTGAGAGTCTCGTTGATCATTAATTTCTGTAAATTGGACAAAAAAAGATAGGATATTTAAGCCAGATTGCATTACAGATCTTGTATCTTTGCCAGAATTTTTTTTTCCTTTTTCCCATTTGCTTACCTCTCCCTGGTGCTTGAGAGCAAGCAAGTACTCGACCAAAGTCTTCGCGCTCTCAGGACTCCCACTGAATTTCGTTGTCATGAATTTCGAGATATAGGTCATCCCATTTCCAATGGATGAAGAAAGGGATAGACGAGGAATAGAATTGTCGAATGCTCCAAAATCGATTTCCAATGCATTGTCATCCATAGCCCTGCTTGCACATGAAACCACATTACCAGCAGAATCTTATCATTTTCAAGACAAGTATTTCATATTATTTCAACTCACCAGTTCTCATCAATGATCTTTTCTTTGAATTTCAAGTATTCTTTGGCTGTGATGATCTCAAAAGATAGATTCTCTGCATTCACCTTAGCATAGTCCCAAACCCCAGGATTGTGTCTCATTGCAAAAGCAACATAAGGTGGTACCACAACTGCCTCCTGCAAATTTGTACACGCTCCCAGATGGCATATTCGTTAGTACTCGACAATATTAAGGGGAAAAAAAAAAAAAAAAAAGCCAAAATTTTATCGGGTGACTGTTTGAATTGACCTGTGTTGAATTGAAGATGTCACCAATTGAACCTTCCAAAATCTTGGATCTCTCAAGCTTGTCCTCAATTGTTTTCTCTATCTCTTCCTTTAAATGCTGGGATTTCATTAGCCTTCTTCCCATTCCAGTGAACCTTCATATTTATTTTTTCATTTGATTAAATCAAATTTCAATTGCCAACATAAGACATAAGTTAGAATATTGCAAGTTAAAATCTTGTTTATTGCATATTGCATTTCCAGTACAGTGTACTGAACATGCTGTCAAATCCTATCTAATACTGCATACCTGGCAAAACATTTCTTCATGTGGTATCGACTCTGCCTCAAGGCATCTGGCATGCTATCCACGATCAGAGAAGCCATAAAAATGTTCAAGTGTATGGATTTTGCAGGTAAAATTTGTTTTGTTTTGAAGATGAAATGGGGTCCCCTTCTTTATATAGGAGAAATAATTCAAGTATGCACGTGGAAATGGAATATCTTTAGAGGCTGAATACTCAATTGGAGGAAGAAAAGACATTCCTTGAGGCTGATTGAAACCAAGAAAAAGAATTCATTCAACTTCTAAGTGAATCTCAGACTTTCATTTGTTGACAAATTGTAAAGTTAAAAATTACTTTTAGAGGTGCAATCCTCCATTTTAATTTATTCTTTGCTTTCATTGTTTGCTGGCTTTGGCTAAGAAGGGGACTTCGAAATTGTTTAAATCTTATGTTGGACCAAATTTATATTTTTTATAATAAACTTGGAATGTTTATAATTTTTATAAATGAGAAGTGAAATTTGAACCCTTACTTTGATACTATGTTGACCATATATTGGACATAACAAAGATTTTACAATTTTTCATTAATCATATTGCAATCTGTATATTGGAGATGCTTGTTGTATTCTTGAATTAATTGCTCAATGCATGCACATCTTAAAGATATCACAAGGTCATTTTTCTTTGTTTATTAATAAATCGACTAATTAAACTCGTCCACTAAAGATTCCATCGTTGATTCCTGTATCATCTGATCACCAACTTCTTTAACCCACAACTCCCATACATTTTGCGCGACATATTTTTTGCAAAAGTCGCTTGAGCCTAATCACTACGACCCCTTAGTGAGGAAAAAAACCCTTCTCTCAAAGTTACTAGACTATTTTACCGAATTCCTTAGGCCATTTACAATTCTGCACCAAAATTCGAGGTAAGTTTTACACCAAATCTTGTACCAAATTGAAAATCATTTCCAACCTAGTACGCTAGAAATTGTACCAAATGAAAAGCATTTCATGATTTTTCTCATTCCTAGTGAATTCTTTTATCTTAAAAATTATTTACTTATTTATTTATTTTATTACTACATGAATTATTAAATAAATAAATAATTACATTTAATTAACGAAAATATTGAATTCGTTGATAAATTTATTAAATGTAATACAACAACAATAATAATACAATTAAAGTAAAAAATTAAAATTTATTGTATAACAAAAATGGACACAAATACCCATAACAAAAATTTGGTGCCAAAAAATAAAAAAAATTAAAGAGGATAAAAAATGCTGAACCATTTTCGCACAAATGAATAGTATTGCACCAAATTTGCACCCTTTTTTGCACCAAAATGGTGCAATGGGTTGGAGACGGATTACACATTTACACCAATAATTTGGTGCAAAGGGATCGGGTTGAAGATGCCTTCAGAGAAGGACATCAAGATATTCTTCATGAATTCTTTTTCGAATTCCCTTAGATTATTTTATTAGTTACTAGATTGTGTAACTAGATTACAATCAAAGTAGATTAACGTGGTACTCAAAAAAATTATTATTCACAATGAAATTACTGAGATAAAAATAAGAACAGGGTATTATAGAAAATTAAGAATAAATATATAACCACAATACTGAAAAGGACAATACGGTCTAAATGCCCACAACAATTTAAGTTATTACAGCTTTTTAAACCACAGTGATGAAGTTCAAGTTATGATCTCGACGCAATAATAACCTTATTCAAGCCATTCAATTCTACCGACCCAGTCGACAACTCAACAATAAAACATTACCCTTTTCACGTTTTCCCTGAGCTGCGGTAGAGGTCTCACAGCAGCATTGGCTCCTGCAACCCTTGCACTTCTAGCACTACCACCTGCTCCACGGCCACCAGCTGCACCACTGGTCATTGACCCGCTATCGGATGTATCAGGCTCCATGTAGAAACGAGCACGAAATGCAGCCAGATGTGCATAGTATGCAGGTGGTACTGCCGGAAGATATAAAAATTTATTAACAGCTCACAAAACTCTCAAAACAAGGAAAATTGCATCGTTGGTCTCTTAACATATTGCCGAGTACAAGAAACAAAATGGCCCTCAATCTCTCATTTTTATAGCGAGCACAGTCCCCAAAAACTGGAAAATATCCAAATCTCCATTTAGTCGTCACGTGGACTTCATTTGTAATAAGTGGCACTTCAAATTTCTCGATGCCAACCTAAGTTGATAAACAGAATCTAGTTTCTTGGAGTTGGGACGTGAGGTAAATTTAGAGGAGATTTAGACATTTCTGGCATTGGAGACTGATGGTGGAACTGTAATGAAAGGTTGATGTCCAACTTGCTAATAGTGTCAAACTGTGAATCAAAGTGCAATTTTCTCATAGTACGAAATCATATGAAAAAGAAGCATACCGATGGAAACAGAGCGGGTGCACCTCGCATACCTACAAGTCAAAATGAAACCAGTAAGAAAGTCACCGTACCTAAAAATATCACAAGTCCAGAGCAGGCACTTACGTGTAGCATAGGTTATTTGTGAGGGACTGGAGGGCGTCTGCTGTGAACTTATTTTCATCCCACAGAACATGATAATGTGCTGGCCGGCTGGTACCCTGTAAGATTGAATCAAAGCAAGCAACACATTAATGATGTAGAAACAAATCATAAACTAAATGGAAGTGCAGTTTTACCTTCACCCCAGCATGGCTGCAGAGGTAGAAATCAAATTCAGTAGGATGACATATCTTTGAATCTACGACGGTACCTGAAAATATTTGTATTTAAAGTGAATCATATTTTAAAAATATAATCTACTGCATAACATAAAGCGGAGTGGAAAACATTGAACCCCATACCAGGCAGTATATTTCCACTTTTGTTAACAGCATGTCTGTCATTATGGTCATCGGCAAACAATCTTGTATGATGACGTTTCTGAACTACAACAAATGTAACTGGGGGCTGATAGTTTGGTTCCAAAGATGCACAAGCCTAAATTAGATTAAAAACAAGGAGCAATCA
Organism: Fraxinus greggii; assembly: GCA_903798315.1. NCBI lineage: Eukaryota > Viridiplantae > Streptophyta > Magnoliopsida > Lamiales > Oleaceae > Fraxinus > Fraxinus greggii. The sequence goes on along the minus strand of CAIGRK010334260.1, from coordinate 3,755 downwards.
AAAAATTGGAATTAGATGTGCCTGTTTCATAGAACTCCAATCATAAATCAACTCTTAAATAGATAACCTAAACGATACTTCGAGAGACTATAGAGGCAGTACCTTACGGATGGCATCAAGTTCATAAAGCAGAACTTGATAGAACTGCCCTTCACTGACACCATCCCTGTAGACAGTCGAGCATAGTGGGGCTTCAAATGATGGAAAGAACAGTAAATAAAATGTCTAAATAATTTAATTGATAATTGAAAATACCGATAGAAAATAATCCGCTGTGGTTTCTGTCCAGTTGCTCTACGGAAAGAAATGAGGAGTTCCCTAAATTGTAGAACCACAAAAACATGTCTATTAACCATGCAATTATGATCCAAATAAGCAGAAATGATAAATCAGCTATTTCTAGTATACATGAGTGGGAAGTGGTGGAGTAAAAGAATTTCCATTGGCATGTGGGAGTATTAGATGTCATACTTGATCATGCCACCCGTCACAGTTCCTCTAACAGGGTCTTGCCAGGTTTTAAACAAGTCTTGGATGAGCTCTTGCCTATGAGCTTGAGCACAAACCAAACCAGCATATTTTGTGACCTCTGGCCAGTCCTGGGAAGCAACAACCTGCAATGAAATTATATCAACAGTGAGTGGACCTCGACCGAAAGATGAAACCAGATTTACGAGGGAGGAAGCATCTCAAAGCTGTCAAGTGAGAATTTTACAGCAGCAATGGATGGGCTAGAATCCTCGCCAGGTTGGGGATGTGTAACATCAGCCCCAAAAATAATCGTAGGTCGGTCACTGACAAGAGGGATACGCCTAGTGAGTGCATCGACTAGCACTGTGTTTCTCCCTCCAACCTTCACATTTATCTTCAGTGCTACATTTGCAAGATATTGTTGATTGTTTGCCTTGTACACATGCTTTTGCAGACAGCACTGTGAGACAATACCAAGATCGGTCTCACATATTCTTTTCAGATCACCTGTAAAAAATCAAATATGCATTTTATCACAAAATCAAGCAACATCAATTTCGTGCATGGTGCCTAAAAATAGAAAAAGCCTGTTATTTTGTTTATAATTAGTTTCTTACCATAAAGGGGGCCATTATTGTCTGGTAATATAACAATTAGTAAGTCGAGTTCCTTCCCATGGGGCTGCAGTTTTGTCATAACGTCATGAAATCTAGCTTTTAAGACTCTTTCCACATGATCCGGCCGGCCACTAAAAACTGGTAGAACAGGTTCAGGATTGAAGTCCTGTGACGAAATACAAAAATCAGAATGCACATATTAAGTATTAAAAAAGTTAAAATTTCAAATGCCTTCACCATGCCAGAAGTAATACACATTTGAGCAAGGTCGTGACAAAAGCTTCTTGCCACATTGTCTTGCACATTGCGGGCAAAGTTAATGCAGATCCAACTGTTGACAATGCCTCCATTAACCATCCTCTGCAAGATCAAATATTAAATATTTTTTTTGCAGCAATTTGAACAACATTGCAAGGTGATAGCTATAATGTTTGGAGCAACATGCAAAATAAACATCACAAGCTAACTATACATTAATACTGGTTCATTTTAGCGTATATCACGGAATAAATTAGAATTTTTAAAATTGCAATTACCCTGTTCATCATGTTCCACTGCCCAACTTGTGGCAAACAGTCCCTGTCCCGACTAGAATCATGATATCTAAGCTGCAATAACACAAAACTTGTGAAACAATTTACCATCAAAAGAACTAATAAAATTTAGGCCAACATACACAGCAAAGCAATGATCAAAGTCATGTACCCGGGGAGCAGGCAGAATGCGCGCCTCAACTTGAGCCAGCTTCTGGCTGATTTTAATTCCAAACTCTTTAGCGTAAGGGTCCTCAGAATAAGCATTATGATGTACAGTCTGTGATGAAAAAATATGGTGTCAAAGCAGTTGGAGCACTCTCAATGCATCATTCAGATACCGAAGGCAACAAAATTTGCAAAAAAGAAATGAATTAATATTATAATTATACAAGGTGTGCATCCCCCCCGGGAAATCAAGAAAGGCTTAATATTAATGTTTCACTCTTTCAAATGAGAGATACTAACAAATTAATGTAGAATGAAGCAAAATCATAGATATAGCACTAAACTACCTTGCAACTGATGAATCAATACACACTATCCATTAACAGGGGTCTATAGGCATAATAAAATAAATGAGAAAAAATAAGCTATAAATATCAAGCAGCATCAAATATGATGTAAGGAAAATGTGTCTACATAACCCTTCATTCTTTTCCCCATCAGTTCATATAATACCTCATGAAATGCTACAAAAGCATTCATAAAATAAAATATTGCACAGGCATCCCTTGGCTCAAATCACAACAGCCACAAAGATCCTGGAAGGTTGCAATTTTATTGCAGTATATTCTCAGGTTCAAAATTTGCCGCAGGACCATAAAAATATTGCACAGGCATCCCTTAGATCAAATCACAATAGCCACAAAGAGCAGTTGCAATTTTAATGCAGTATATTCTCAGGTTCAAAAAATTGCCACAGGACCAACCTGAAGAATATCACGCTCCCTCTCATTGGGACGCTGACATGTGACCCTCAGGAGCGCAGTAATCTGTTTATCATTCAACCTCTTAGAATACCTCTGTCCCTCCACAATCTTGCACACCTGGATTATCAAACAATTATTTTAAATTCCAAACTTAAAGAAACTAAACCCCATGGTTATAGGTGCAGATAGACTGACCTCCATTGGCAAATAGTTTGGCCTCTGTGGATTTCCAACTTGTAGACAAGGCAACTGAGTGTATTGAATGACATACTCATAAGTCTCTCTAAAGTATTCAACAACGGATTTAATTGTGCCACTTTCATCAACCGGAAATCTAGCACGAGAACATAATTTCAGGCTATGAGTACACAGACAACTTTTAAACAGTACAAGAAACTTCATTATTTACAATAATGAAAACAGATGCTGTGAGAATTTGGTTCCCCAAGGAAAATCAACAAATACTAGAAAGTTCACACGGACCAATCAAGAAGCCAAGCTAAAGATCCTTGAAGAGACCTTAATAATTAAAGTTTCATGCTCAATCACTTATATTATATTGAAGCAAAAGGTTAGGCTGACCGATAACCGTAACATGTGTTCCTTACATTAGCTCTTGTGTCGCTTGCGATGTCAAACCAGAGATTCGGTATTTCCTGCGCATAGTTCCTCGATGAGTAACCTCCACCTTCACTCCTCTCAATGCTTTCTTGATCTATAAAATTAATGTTTATAGTAGATTGTGAAACAAGCAAATTCTTGTTAATATGTGTATACAATTAAGAGCTAAAATCCACGACACTTCAATTAACTCAAGGGGTGGGAAGACATGAGATCAGAAACAAATATGTTCAGTTGATATCATGATTCGTTACAAGAACTCCAAAAAGCGAAATGATTTAGTAAAAATTGAATATCAAACCATAACAGGAAATGCCATTATTCCCATTTTATAAACAGAAGCAATTTTGAAATATCTCTTCTAAAAATGTTGATTTTTTTTTCTAAAACTGTGAAAAAGGATTCAATTCAATTCAAGACTCAAATCAGGAGCATAAGATCAGTGTTTTGAAAGTCGTCGGTGCCTTGACAACTAAAAAGTGCTGGGACCGAGCTCAGTAAATTGAAAGAAATGAAGCGTACAACCAAAATACTGTGAAAAAATCATAGAGAGAGAGGATGCAGTATCTAACCTTTACTCG
>CAIGRK010334160.1:0-15939 GCA_903798315.1 Fraxinus greggii | reverse complement strand
AATGTTGATTGAGGGTGGGTATTTCTAAAGAAAAAATGAAAAAAAAATTACAAAAAAAAATCACTGAACTTTTAGCTTTATTTTTTTTAATAATAAATGAGCCATGAGTCGAGCGGCTTGTGGACGAGCAGCACGACGAGCAGCTCGTTGAGCCGCTTGTCTACAGTACGAGCTAACGATTCGGCCCGCTCGACTCATGCTCGGGCTCGTTTTTTGACTAGCCCGAGCGACTCGTGGGCTTCTAAAGTACGAGTCGAGCGGGCGAGCCGACAAGTCGCTCAGCTCGATTGCCACCTCTACACCAAACACCCTCAAAGCATCGCAATGTATGTAAACGAGCCCGAGCGGCTCGTGAGCTGCTACAGTACGAGCCGAGCGGGCGAGCCGACGAGTCGCTCGGCTCGATTGCCACCTCTACACCAAACACCCTCGATGCATCGCAATGTATGATGACACAATAAAGTTGATCATATAGTAGGTACTATGTATGTAACCCTTGTGAGAGAAGCTAAGCATTTCAAATCCAAAAAAAAAAAAATATATGGGTGTGTTTGACGATCATTATTTTCAAACTATTTTTTTTATGTACGTAATAAAATATTTTCTATGTAAATCCAAGATTTTTTCTTACTTTTTGACCTTTTAACCACACATTTTTTAAAAAAATACTATTCAAACCTTTGTTTTTACTAAATAATGGCCATCAAATAAAAACTTAATTTGAAGCGAAGTTTTTATCGGGAAATGTGTAGCGCACAAGGAACGAAAGCGACATGGTTTTATGGCAAATAATCTATATATATAGAGTTTTGATATAATAGAGAAATGTGTTGAAGGATTAGCTAGTGAACGAATTATGAGATAAGGTACTTTTCCTTTTACAACTCGAATCCTTGATATTATGATTTTTGCTACATCAATTTTTATATTGTAACTTAGATACATTTTGAGATTCACGATGCCNCTATTCAAACCTTTGTTTTTACTAAATAATGGCCATCAAATAAAAACTTAATTTGAAGCGAAGTTTTTATCGGGAAATGTGTAGCGCACAAGGAACGAAAGCGACATGGTTTTATGGCAAATAATCTATATATATAGAGTTTTGATATAATAGAGAAATGTGTTGAAGGATTAGCTAGTGAACGAATTATGAGATAAGGTACTTTTCCTTTTACAACTTGAATCCTTGATATTATGATTTTTGCTACATCAATTTTTATATTGTAACTTATATACATTTTGAGATTCACGATGCCTCAATGGAAAAATCATTATTACACAATGATTCATATCCGACGACAAGAATTACAGAGTCCAAAATGATCATTTGACACGAAGTAATAAGGTTGGGTTCTCTTTGCCAATTTTGGGAAAAAAAAAAAAAAGGAACAAATCGCAAAAATCCTTTAGTTTAGGGACCATATGTGTAACTTTCACAATTGGACAAACCAATGTTCTATTCCTCGTTTTGTTTTCGTTCCAATCTCTCTTCCCCCTCTCAATAGCACAATTAATAACCCTAATTTCTTCCCCTTCTCTCTCCAATTCTATTTCTTTCAATTCCTGAGATCCTGGCCCATTTGCACAGATTTTTTTGTCACACATTTCGAACCCTTTAATTTTCACCAATTGCAACTCTTATGATTCGAGTGTTATGATTTAGAGATATTTCTGAAATTACCAATGGAGTTGCCGAAGGAGGAGAATCAATTAGCAGTTACTACCAGCTCCGCGACGTCGTATCATGACTTGTTGCACGCACAGCTGGGTCTTTTCAAGAGCCAGATTGAACACCTCGAAAATATTGTCACCACTCAATGCGAACTCACTGGTGTGAATCCGCTCTCTCAAGAAATGGTAATCTTTCTTCACGTCTTCTGATTATACAGAATCCGCTGATTCCTTTCTTTCTTTGTTTTTTTTTTTGGTTAGAATAAATTTTGTTTATTGGTTGATTTTTTAGTTTATTTTGGATGCTTGCTCTTCTAATTATTGTAAAAATTGATGCAGGCTGCTGGATCTCTATCAATTAAGATAGGTTAGTGTTGTTTTCTTTATAAAGATGTCCTCACATGTCGTTTTTGTCCAGTTGGTGATTAAAAGTGCTATCAATTAGATAGGTTAGTTTTGTTTTCTTTATAAAGATGTTCTCACATGTAGTTTTTGTCCAGTTGGTGATTAAAAGTATTGTTTTGGTACCTGGTTCATGGCCACTTGCTCTAATCCTCTGAGCTACAGGCATACCCTGTCTCAACTGAATCTGTTCCTGGAGTACCGTTAAAAAAGGAACCTTTCATCTCCGCTCTCCCCAGACATTTCATTTCGGATTATATTTAAGCTTTTGCCAATGAATTATATTCTCTTACTAATTTAAGAAAATGACACTGACTTAAATTTTGACTAGCTGTTTTTACCCTTCGATCACACGACGTGTTGTTGATTTTTCTGTTCATTGGTTGATTTTGTCCCAGTTGACAGGACAAAAAGATAGTTATATTTATTTGAAATCATTTATGCAGGTAAGAAACCCCGAGATTTGCTGAATCCCAAGGCTATTAAATACATGCAATCAGTATTTGCTCTAAAAGATACTATTAGCAAGAAGGAAACACGGGAGATCAGTTCTCTTTTCAGAATTACAGCTACACAGGTTCTGTTGGGCCCAGAACTCTATTAATCATTTTTTATTTGGGTTTTTTGAACGCATATTTTATTATTCATTGTAAAATGGTAGTCAATTACGGCATCCAATCAATGTTCTTCATATCTTGCTTCATTGGAAAATTATCGTCTCTTCATTGTTGGTTTAGTAACTTGTCATGGTGTATTAATTTAATTTGTTCTTGGAAGGTGAAGATTGTAAATCAGAGATTGTAATGTCTGATACGCAGGATGTATATGCATGCAATAATTTTCGAATGGAAGTAACTTGAAAGATTAGTTCGTCATCGAATTCCTTGACTATACAAATAAAGCACAGAAATCACAGAAGAAACAAAAACTGCTTGAACTGACTATTAGTCTATACATTATTAATATATCCTAATATCATTCACGGATATATCGTACAAAAAGACTAGTGTTTAAAATCCTATACTTTGACTTTCATTTCTCGTGAACATCTATAGGAGAAATAGATTTAGAAAATTCTTGTACAAGAGTTGTGGCAAAATATATGCATACATGTAAATCGTGCAAGCATCTCACATATTATGAGAAATCTGGAAACTGTGTTTTACGATGGTTATAAAATCCTAGGAGGCTATGGTGCAAAGAGTTTCAAGATAAATGGTGACACGTAATGAATTAACGTGATGCAAACAGATTGATGATCAGTGAAATTCAGCTGTTGACTTTGCAACACCAAGCCCTGTATATGGGGAATTGGAGAAAAATAGACGGAAATGGAAATCTAGTACTCCAGTTATATATGGATGGACGGGCGGAAATAATTTGTTTGTTTCTTATTTTTAAGAAAACCAAGATGTGCTGTTATATATCTCAAATTTCTAAGATTTTTAATCCTGATACATAGTTGATAAGTTTAGTTATTCAAAGGTAAATAAATAGAATACCACACTGAAAAATTTCATTTGAAGTACGTAGAAATTCAAGATCTAGAAATTCTTGACAAGCCTAAACTATTTTAGGATTGAAATTTTAGTTTGTGTTGAAAGTTGGAGATAGTAATGCTTGTTGCTTGATGAGCAGGATGCATATGCATGCAATAATTTCTTCAAATAGAAGACAAAGAATTTCTGCTTTGTCATTTCTAAAAGCAGGGGGAATTTCAAGTCATTCACATGCTTTAGCTACTAATGCCATGTATATGGGAGCATCAACTCCGTTCCTGTGGGCTTTTGAGGAGCTGGAGAAATTTTTGGAATTCTATAAGTAATAAGATATTAATTTCATTACCGAAAACTTGTCAAAAAAAGGGAAAAAAATTAAAAGCATTGTGAACTACACATTACACGGCATCATTCACGTATGTATTGTACAAGAAGACCAGTGAAAAATCCCTAACTTCGACTTTCACTTATGATGAACATCAATCCGAGAATAGATTTAGAAAATCCGAACACCATCCGTCTAAGTACGCAGCAGTTACAAAAATATTTGTATAAAATTATTTGCATCTCACCAATGAACTAGAGAAATTTGGAAACAGGGTTGCATGACTATGGTTATTAAATTAAACCCTAGGAGGCTATGGCGCAAATAGTCTAGAGATTGATGGTGATGCTTTACGAATCAATGTGATGTGAACATATTGATGATCCGTGAAAGTTCAGCAGTTTTATCTAAAATACCAAGCCCAATAAATGGGAATGACAGGAAATATAGACAGAAATGGAAGTCTACTGTATTTACATATACATGGATGGATATGAACTAGCCAAAATAATTCATTCCTTCTTATCTATGCCGAAGTTTAGATAGAAATTTCTAAGATCCTACAAGCTTTAAATCGTTATACAGAATTGATAATTCTAGTTATTTAAAGGTTAATTATCAGAGTACCATACCTAAAATTTTGGTGTACATGCACAAATATGAAGTTTTTTCATATAACGTAAGAAGAAGTTCGAGATCTAGAAATTATTGACATTTTAAAGTGTTTCAAGGTTGAACTTTTAAATTGTAACACTTTTAGAAGGTGGAGATTGTAATGGCAATACCTGATGAGCAGGATGCATTCGCATGTAATAATTTTTTCAAACGGGAAATTTTTCTTTTGTTTATTTCAAGCACCAGCTGAATTATCTTCTTATTTCATTTGTAGGTTAGAGACTTCTTCAATAATAAAAGATCACGAGTGAGGAAATTTATCACATTGTCAAGAGAGAAGGCAAACAGATCCACTGCCTGCAACGAGATGCCCGATGAGGCGCCCTCAACATCGCATCCCAATATACCTATTGAACCTGTTCCGATACACAGTGTAGTTCCTACAAATATTGAGGAAGGACCTTCTTGCTCAACACAGGATGAGGTCCTTTCTCACGTGGACAACTCAGATAGATATTTCGTCGACAATATATTTAGTTTAATGAGGAAAGAAGAATTGTTCTCGGGGCAGGTTAAATTGATGGAGTGGATCCTGCAAATACAAAATCCTTCAGTGCTATATTGGTAATTGTAAATTTCTTTTATGAGGGGAACGATAGAATTCTGGAAGCCCCTAACCATATAGTATCTCATGTAATTCCAGGTTCTTAACTAATGGCGGCGTGATGATTTTAGCGACATGGCTAAGTCAAGCAGCTTCAGAAGAACAAACAAGTGTTCTTAATGTTGTTCTCAAGGTCTTCAGAGTTCATAGTGCTGTTTTACTGCATGCTCTGCTCAAATATCTTTCAATAGTTTTAAAAGTTAATTTTCAATTTTTAGGTACTTTGTCACTTGCCACTGATGAATGCCCTCCCTGTACAAATGTCAGCCATATTACAAGGTGTTAATAAACTGCGGTTTTATAGTAAATCAGGTGTGTTCTTTTGCTTTTAAAATTGCTCCTTGGCAGCGGTTCTCTCTTTAACTGGAAATAAGGAAACTATCCTGATTTGTTGATATTGATTAATTATTTTTCCAGAGAGTAAAATGAGATTCATAGACTCAAATATTCACTTATAGACTGGTCAACAATGAATAATTATTTGATTCTTCTCGTTTAAACAATTATATTGAAACTAACTAGGAAATATCTTGTTTACATATCTGCTCAACGCACTTGAGGTTTTTTCTAATGTATTATGGTGCAATTAAATTATGGTTGGGAGTTGTTTATAATTGGTGTAAATTATAAATAGATAGAAATGACGGTGGATAAGTGGGTACCATGGAATGCGAATAAAAATATTTTGACTGATATAAACAAGTTATAAACATGTGCCAAACAAGGGCTGTGTTTGTTATTACATTAAACACACTGTTCACATCCCTTTATGCTTAGCAATAGAGGTCTAGTTTTTACATTTCTTTGCTAGTTTTTCTCATTTTTCTGATTTGAAGATCAGACATCTCAAACAGGGCAAGAATGCTATTAGCCAGATGGAGCAAGGCATTCGCAAAGAGCCAGGCTTTGAAGAAACGCAATGGGATGAATTCGGCTGGTAATGCACAGGATGAGATGCTACTGAAGCAGAGGTAAGCTGATTTTTTCTTTTCTATGTTTGCTGAAATTACTTCTATTTCTATTCTGACAACTAGTGTGTAATTTATGCAGTATTGATGAAGTTATGGGCAATGAAGCAAGAGATTCAAAAGTTGACAACTCTGTAAGTTATTTGAGGATGCTGTATTATTTGCTCAAATTATAACTTGCGTTGCAGAGAATGCGTACTAACCATCCTAAACTTACAGGCTAATGCTCTAATACCCTTTGAAAATCAAGACAACTTAAGGTATGTGACACTCCTTTCCATACAGTTGTTTGCCAAATTTGATTGTTGGAGACATTTTGAGCTCGGATTCCTTTTCCAGGAAGCTCAGACCTTCTCAGCCACCAAAAATGATCACTGCATCATCAGATGACTCTAACAAAAGGCGAGGTGTTTTATCATCACGTATCCTTCTATTCGCCCTTGAGTTAATCAGAGAACTAATATAGGTTTCTATATGGGAATATCAATTTTTTTTTCTTTTATTGGTGTTGAACGTCTGAGAACTTGCTATTATTTGTTATTTTTAAGTTGATTCTTCTAACTTAGCATAACTCCGTTTGGCGATTGAAAACTTTTAAGCCCTGTTTGTTTCGGATTAAAATCAGATTTTAATCTAAATCGAAGTCAAACAATCAATATTAATTACATCTTTCATGCGTCCCACATCTTTTCAACCACACATTTCAAAAACTTCTATCACAATCTACTAAGAATCTAATTTGAATCCCCACCAAACATCCACTTAGTATTCCTTAAATAGTCAATTTTGAGTAAACTAATGAAGTTCAATTGTGCAAAGGCTGAACCTGGGCGCTACACTAAAATAGGCTTTATCGGGGGCCACAAAACTCTACCCATGCTTTGAGCGAGTTAAAATTAATGCTACAACCTTTGGTAAATTTAAGGTCAGAAATGGCTTGTCATTTCAGATGTATAGCAACATAGTTCAAACTTGTAGAATGGAAAAGGCCTGCAATATGAATGATGATGATCCTGATGAATATAATTGCTAAAATTTTGATTTAGGAAGTAGCGTATTTGATGAAGTTAAAATCCCTTGGTCTATTCAACGACTGCTGATACGATGACGACTTGAGAAATTGGTTTCTTGTTTTTGTCCTGGCTTTTCTGAATTGATTTTTGTTTCATGGGTGGTTTATAAGTGTTGAAAATTGTACGGCTGAAATGTTATTATAAAGGCTATTCTGTTTGTAGAAATGAACGTGGTAAATGAAAGATATGCTTGTGTTTTTGCCTTTATTTTGTATTCGCATTAAGTGCACATGATGCATTTCCGTGAGCTAAATTCTGAGCCTTCCCGTGTAAGAAAAATAGTAACTAATGATTATGCCTTTGTTTGATTCCCATTATTTCCAAAATACATTTTTCCCTCTCTTATTTTCAACAACACATTATTCAATAAAATAATATTACATACAGACCTAACACTTTTCCCTTATTTTTTAACCACACATTCTATCAAAATGTATTCTTCAATAAAAATGGCGCTCAAACAGGCTCTATGTGACATCACAATAAGCCCACTTGTCCCTTCATATTCATTATGACATTTGAAATATTTGGCAAATTATCATCCTATCAATAAGCTGATGAATAAATTTCTGTCCTTGAAAAAGCTTAGTCAATAAACTACTGTTTGATCTTGGGGTTGGTTTGCTTCGACAAATTTTGGATGAGATAGCGGTTCTGTTTTTGTAATTTTTTAATAGTGACCTCAAAAGCACTTAAGAATTTTAGATATGGTATCTTCCTCCATTCATATATAAGAGATATTGAAGCTAGGCTTCCAAGAGTGCTGGAAGAGAAGTGAACCAAAATAATCTTCTTGCTGAGTTTTGGCAGGGGGCAAACAAATAACCATGGCTAGTGTTCTTTGTATTTTGGTTTACAGAACAGTATTAAATAGAACATTGTGACAATTTTTCTTCCAACTCCACAAAGTAAAATCAAAAGATATTTAATTTTTGCAGACATCTGACTAGAAATAGATTTAGACTTTTTTCTCTCTCCCTCTATTATGGATTTGTATGGATAAGACTGCATTAAATTGAACTTCGTGATTTCTTCCAACTTCATAAAGTGAAATCAAAAGATGATTTTCGCAGACATCTGACTAGGAAGATATTTAGATTATTTTACTCTCCATCTGTTATGGATTTGAATGGATAGCCTGCCATTTGACTGCCTTAACTAGTTACAGAAACACAAAAGCGCAGAAAAGTTCAGATGGTGGAACAGCCAGTCCAAAGAACAGGTGTAAGGAGCAGTCCTCAGGTTGCAAAATCTGTACCTGCAACTCAAAGCCGCCCACTTTCTGCTGATGATATACAAAAAGCAAAAATGCGTGCTCAATTCATGCAGAATAAATACGGGAAAAGTATTACATCTCCCGATGAAAGTCAGAAAAAATCTCTCTCTTCACAGGCTAGTCCTTCAGTACCCAATGCATTTGTTTGCCCTAAACTGGAGGAACAGAAGAAACTTGATATAGCTTCCTCCAAGGTGGCTACTATGCAGGAAACTCCTCGAGATGTCACAGTGAATTTCGATTTGGATCCTCCCAGGAAAAAATGTAAGAATGTCCAGATCCCATGTGTCCAGATCCCCTGGCAGACTCCTCCAGGTAAATTTAAATTTATTTTGTTTTCTTCTTTATATTTTCATCTGATCATTATATTGCATAAGAAGCAGCCTGGCAGATAATATTTGCTTTTTCATGGTCAGGGTTCCTTCGAAGTTCAATTTAATCAATACATGTTTAGTGTGTTAAAAATATCTGGAAGGTTAAATATGTTCTGCTACTTTCCTTTGCCATGCCTTTCGCTCGCCTATTTGAAAATAAATTTGATGACCTTTCTCCCCTTCCCTATTTCCAATTCATTTGCAAAACTGCCGTGGCTATCCCACAATATAATGTGAGGAAATAAATAGATTCCTAGCAAGGAAAATTGGGCGACGTACAAAATAAATGAACTTATTCCTAAATAACCACACAAACCAACGCCATCAGTATTATTAAGAACTTTCTTTTTGATCAATCGAACGCATCTGCTGGCTGTGTCTGAGAGAGGAGGAAATCTTCCATTTAAAGAATTCTCAGATTGAAATTGACATATATCGCTTCCTTTTCATGGACATTCAATAAATTATTGGGTTATGTTAATTTCTGCATATCGATGCAGACAACTTCATTTGTATTTGCTTACTTGTCTCCTAAGAAGATACTTGTAAACTTGTTACGTACCTGTATCCGATACATATCCAAGCTCCGATACGTATTGGATACTTGTTTTTATTTATTTTATATATTTTTATATATTTTTTAATTTTCGATGCTTATTCGATACATTTTTTTTAATTATTTTATATTTTTGATGATTTTCGATACGTATCCGATACTTCATGGTTCACGTGCACCTTTACTATAAAACGTTGCTTTGAAACTTCTTGTGCAACCTTTTTCTTCATCTAGTGTCGAAAGAAATTTGAGTACGTATGAAAAGGAATAAAATAACACTACAACGAGTTGAAGAATTGATTTTCATTCGTAGCAATTTGCATCTTTTATTTTGAAAATTAGATCTTTATTCAAAAGGAGAATTCAAAATGTAGGACATTGTCGAAGATTCATTTGATACTCTTGAAAGTGTTGGACTGCTTGGGGTTGTTATCATCAGATGAGTAGGAGTTGAAGAGTGTTATTTTTAATAATAAGGTGTTCGTAGATGTTGATGATGCTGAAAAAAACTGAAATTTCGAAAATTAATGGTTAAGATGAAGTGCTGTAGTATTTTATTTTATTTTTATTGTCATGCTTCTGTATTAATTTTTTTTATATATTAATATAATCATGTTGAATTTTAAAACACGTATTGGCGTATTCTAATTTTTTCAAAAAGTCGTATCGACGTATCCGTATCGCATCCAAATTATGTATCCGTATCCGTATCCGTGCTTCTTAGCCGGTCTCATATCACGTACTTAAGAGAGCTAATAACCTTTACTTCCTGTTCATTTGTTACCGATGTACTTGAATTAACCATATAAATTTAATGCTTGAAAGGACAATTGCCTGGATATGGTGTTGATGGAGCTAAAATTGGTTTAGCGATGCATTGCCATATAATATACCTTGTGCTGTTAGGTGGACAATTTTTAACCTTGCTGAGTACTGCTTTTTAAATTTAGTGGAGTTGATTGATGATAAAATCAGTGTGTGTAAAGCAAAGGGGTGTTTACAAGAATGGCCAATAAATTTATGGTTTTGCCAATAAATTTATGGTTTTGCTTGTTTAGATGTTCTATTCCTCCGGGACAACTATTATCCTTAAATATTGTTTTTTGGGGATCGTATCTCAATGCACTGTTCCTTTTTTTAATGCAAATTGTGTGTGAGGGCTACAACACACAATTCTAATTTTCAACTCTTTGCTGCCATTAGTTTGGATTAAGGGGTGTACCTGTCATGTGGGAAGTACTCTGTCTACTAATTCAAGAGTCAGCCATCATTCGCGTACTAGCCGAATTACTAGCAATCGCTTTTAACAAGTCTAAAGTTCCTCAACTGCTAATTTAATGGTGAAGGAAATCAGATCAGAAAGATACACGAACAACTTGACTATAGAGTAGGTCAGATGTTTTTGTGAGTAGTGAGCAGCAGATCTCCCTTTATTTTGGGAAAGCTGGTGGCCGCATGTGAATTCTTTCAATTTCACCAAGGAACTGCCCTTAAGTATGACGTTAAGGGATCTGCCTTAGAATGAGTTAGATTTCCTGTGCTAGCAAGAATAAAAATTAAGGAATGGAGTGAAGAGATGCAACTGGGTTCAAATACTTAATTTAACTGCGCTTTCGCAGTTGCAAATTTTACCACTATTTATATCATGTGGATCCTGAATTTGAGTTTGGGATCTAAATGGAAGTTCAGGTTAAAAGAAGTGTCATTAAGGGGAAATTGACAAAAGAACACGGCCCTGCATTTTGAAATGGAAAACGTTATTTCAAATTCAATTCAATCATACCTCAATTTTTCAAATATGGAATCTGGGATCAATTAACGGGAGATCTTGGGAGATAAATTTGTTGGTACCTTGCAAATGAACTAATCATGTTAACTGCTATAGTTAGAGGAATATTTGAACCTTGCGAATGATCTAAAATTTTTGCTTCTCGATGTTATCGTATTTTTGATAATTAAAAGCTCAAAATTTTGATTTGAATGGAAAAGATTGTATGCGGCGACATATTTCAAATATGAAGTAACTATATTGCACAGCAATAAACTCAATCGTGAATGAGATTGACATTCCGAGAAACAAAATCTTTCTAAAATTAGTATGTAAAGCATCATAATGTACTCTGTTTCCTCTTTTAGCATGCGGTGCAACTATATTGGAGCTGAGCCTTTACCTGCTGGTATTCAGTATTTACTTTTGTTTTTTCTTTCATGCAGAAATCAAAATTAGCGGTTCTTGGCACGTCGGCATTGGTGAAAATAGCAAGGAAGTTGAAGTGCAGAAAAACAGAGCGCGACGAGAGAGAGAAGTTGTTTACAGGACAATTCAGGAAATTCCCCCAGACCCGAGGGAACCTTGGGATGGGGAGATGGACTTTGATGATTTGCTAACCCCTGAAATACCCGTCGAGCAAATGCCTGATGTCGAACCATTAGAAGCACCAGTGGAAAGCCAAGAAGTGGCAGCAACCATTGCCTCTACATCATCACAGAATGTCAGTGGGATCGGTATGCCCGAACCCGACCTTGAGTTGCTTGCGGAATTGCTTAAAAATCCGCAGTTGGTTTTTGCCCTGACTTCTGGCCAGGGTGGTCCATTATCAAGTGGCGAGACTGTTAAGCTGCTCGATATGATAAAAGCGAATGGAGTGAACTCTTCGAGTAGTTTAGCAGCTCTAGGCACAAAAGCTGATAATAAGGTTGAAGTGTCTCTTCCATCCCCAACTCCCTCCAGCAATCCTGTAACGGTGCGTAAATTTAAGCACATTTTGTACACAACTGTGTTGAATATATATGGAATTGTTTCAGTTTTCACCACTACCTCGTGTTCATGTCCGTATACTGGTTTAACTTGCAAGTTTTGCAAGTTTTGGAGGTCTGGGAGGATGGGATGGGTTATATACATGAACACTGAAGCTGAAAATGTTCGTCGTTTTCATTTACTTCATTTCCCCTTAAACCTACGAAATATTGAATCCCATAAAGAAAAAAAATAAAAAAGTAAGGGAACAATACAGCAAAAGTCGAGGACGACAACTAACTGAGGACATTTCTAAACTGAGTAACAGTTCATAATTTCATCATTACCTCTTTACAATTCCTTTACTTTCGTTGTTCTTTTGTTGAAGGCTTCTACTGATGGATGGTATTTTTTGTTTTGTTTTCTCGACTCTTGATTTTTGCAGGGTGGATTGAAGCCTGATTTTTTGAGAAATCCATTTTCACGGCAGCACGCAGTAGTTAACGGTAATGCACACATTCCGGCAAGCAGCTTAAATCATTCGAAGATTCCGGCCAACATCGTCTTGGCATCTCAATCGTCTGCTGTTCAGCAGTTGGTCCACCAACACCAAGTGGTACCACCAGTATCATCTTTTCGAACAGCTTCTCAACAATGGCACCTACACACAACTTCGGCCGACACAAAACTAGTCTCGGAAATGATGCTAAACACTAATAATTTAGCTAATTCTACCTTAGGTAACGTTCAGCCATTGCCGGGTTCAGTTATGTCAACATTAACTGAAAGACAAATTTCATACGGGCCTGAGCCCCATTATCGGGAAATCGGACAATCAAATTATTATAATGCTTACACCAGAGGACCTCTTCAGGCTTCTGAAAGAAATCACTTAGAGGCACCTAAGTTTGAGACGTGGAGCCCGGAAAATAGTCCGATGAGGTCTCGTGAATATGTCGTGGGCCAGAATCAGCCCCAACCAATAATGAACTCGAGACATGGTTATAGAGCCAAAGGTGCAATGCTGCAGGATCCGGTGCAGCCATCAGGCTATCAGGATCACGGTCGAGGTGGGAACAGAGGATGGCACGGTGGGAGAAGATAGCCTGTGATTAACCTGTGCTAATAGTGATGTTCGAAGTTTATGGTGTGGACGTGGTGGTATATGGACTATGGTCCTAATGTCAGCAAATTTTAGAATTAGTGGGTTTTTTCAGAGAATTTTGGATTTTTTGTTCTCAATTTGGATAAATTATTGTGTTTTACATTCAACTTTTCTTACTGTAAAACTTATTCGACAGCTTTTAACTGTTAAATGTTCAAAATGAGCTACACAAACTGATATGTTAAACATCATCTGAAGTTTCTTGAAGCATCACAGGAAGGTCGGTAGTACGATGATTTTATGCGATTACGATTGATATGTTGGATTGAATATCCATAGATGTGTGTTTTAAAAAGAAAAATGATTCTGGCTTATGGATTATTAATTTTTTTCTAAGAAACGTTATGATTATAAGTTTTAATTATTTGATAAATGTAGAAAATAAAAAAAAAAAATTATGATATTAGTTCGTTTGTAAAAAGTTATATAATTATTTTTTAAATTTCTTTCTGAAATAGAAAAAAATATTTAAAAAAAAAAAAAAGAAAGGAAAGCTTGAACGAGAGTTTAGGATTTGCTTAAAGGAAACGCTGGTTCCTGTCTTTATCATCCCAAATCAAAATTCTGGCAGTTCACCTTGCCAATACAGAAATCTTGAATCAAGTTAATTTTTTTGAAGAGCATTAAGATGAGATTTAGATACCTGATCAATTTCAATCCAATTCAAAAAGTCTCCAGAATCTCATCGTCCTACTCTTACAAGAATCTAAATAATCCCACCGCTGCACTCCTTGCTCTCAATTCTGAGTTATATGGGAATTCTAACGACAACCCGAATTTCAACGTTCACAAGCGGTGGCATATAGGCCACTCCCACCACCAGCATGACCACCACCAGGATCTCCGCTCCGGCAAGGAGGGGGACAAGATTTTCCGGCTTGGCCTAGCTGCTGATGTTGGTTTGGCCACCGGTAAAGCCTTGACCGGTTATCTTACCGGTAGCACTGCTATTATTGCTGATGCGGCTCATTCAATCTCCGATGTGGTATAAGTGGAGTTTAAATAACAATATTTTATTATTATTAGCATTACACTAAATTACTTGAAAGTTTCATGTTTTTCACTCTCTCATTTTTGTTTAGTTAATTTTACGAGTCTGATGGTGTAGGTTTTGAGTGGGGTGGCATTGTTGTCCTTCAGAGCTGCCAGCGCACCGAAGGACAAAGAACATCCATATGGTCACTTATGATCCGTATCTACGCGCTACTCTGTTCATGTTTGATATTTGTAGCTCTATTTGGTTTTCCTTTGTTTTGGTAACTAAATCAGTTCGTTATTGTATAATAAAAGCGCTGCATGGGTAGATTCGTCTAGATAAGATACAAATCCAATCACTAAAACATGGAACATTAATTTATATGCATAAAAGTAGTTCATTTGACAAACTTCTGGCAAGTGTGCGGCTGAGATGTGTGTAAAGTGAGGAAAAAGATGGATTCTTGTGGTGTTAATTGGAAAATATCAGCGAAATCTAGTATCTACTCGAAACCAAGAAGTCTTGTGGTGTTAATTTGAAACTATTTTGTTATGTTAGGAGTCTTTTCTTTCTCAGAAACCAAGAAGCATGGATGTGTATTGGAGAAACAGATACCATAACACAACATGGACAAAATGGGAATAGGAAAGCATAAAATTAGAACATGGCCATGCTAAGGATATCTTAGTGCTTGTTTATGATACTAGTTTACTCGAAATGTTCTTATCCTTATACCTGTGAATAAAGTCATGCAGCACATATTGTTATTATTATCATTTCATCTTTCTATGTACTCATAGTGTCATATAGGTTTTATCAACTGCATTGATCAGAGAATTCATAACACACTTCTCCAAATACTGTTCTGCGTTACTGTGATTCTGCTTATATAAATCATCAAGTTAATATGATTCTCTTTCCCTTAATCAAGATCTTGATATGCTACACTTTTATTAAACACTGAAGGCATTCGGCTTGGCATTTGCTGTCAATGAGATTGAAGATTGGCATAGATTACGGAGATTGCATTTATACTGTAAATACCTATATAATTGATTGCAAATTATTCTTGTTACCATATTTAAATTGTACACAATTTTCTATATAATGAAAGAACCCTCAAACGGGAAAACCATTCAGCCAAATCTTGTCATGGTATCAGAGCCATACCTATAGAAGAATTGTTGAATCTCTTCAGTTGCTCTCCGGCGTCTTTGTAGGCGATTTTCGGAGTGGGTAAATCGACGCAATCATCGGCGTCTTCTGGGTCAGCATCACCGTTTCTTCTCGGCGATTTTCAGTGTGTAATCGACGTGATTCCTGCGTCCTGGGTGTAGGCTCGAAGTGATTTCGATTCTTGGCTGGTCGACTGCTTGCATTTGTTCTGGAGCTCATTGCGTCGTCCTTCGTTTGGGGTCTTCAGTGTGGGTTGGGCGTTTAAGGGTTGGGCTTGTGTTGGAAGTGGGCTTGGAGTGTGTTTACGTGGGCCTGCAATTATTTTGTGTGGGCTGTTTTTTTTTTTTAGGTGGCCTGTGTTGGAGTGGGTTTAAGTGGATCTGCAATTAAGTTTGGGCTGGTTTAATGAGTGGGCCTGCAAATTATTTTGTAAATGCTGATTTTAGGTGGCAACTAATT
>CAIGRK010334149.1:0-11248 GCA_903798315.1 Fraxinus greggii | reverse complement strand
GCCAATGGAAATAAATTTCATAATCAAGTGCAAAAATTTTTTTACTTTCATGGACAATTTTGATGCAAACGAAGGCCAAACGAACACTAAATTTTGATGAAAAATAATTTTTTAGGAAACATTTTTTTTTAACTTTTTGGCAATAGAAACAAATTTTATAACCAAGTGTGGAAAAAATTATCACTTTAATGGACAATTTTGATGCAAACGAAGGCCAAACGAACACAAAATTTAAAAATTTTCCAGGTGGAAAATTATACAAATCAAACACACTTAATTAACAATTCCCTGCAAAACAATTTTTAGGCAATTACTTTCCCTAAAATTCATTTTCTTTCCACCCATTTTTCACCCTTGCAATCAAACGGACCCTTAGATAATGGTCCTCACCACAAATCTTATTTTTTTATTACCACGTTTTCTATCCCACCTCTTGGAAATTTCTAATAGGGCACAGGATAGAGAAGGTCACTCGTGGCTAGAGATGATAATGGATCGAGTCGAGCCAATTCGACCCTTTTCTTTACGGGTTCAAATCTAATCCCATTGCATTACTTGGGTGTACGATTTTAAGTATATGATGAGCAGAATATCTAGTTAGTTCTATCCGTATTCCACCTATACCTATAGTTGATGTCCTTTGTTTGTAGGAAGAAGAAGATTTACTATAACCTAGATTCATTATTTTCATAGCGAACCACTGTTAATAAATTCTATAGTTAAGGACAAGGGAAAGGGAAAGGAGATTGCGATGGAACTTTGTAAAAGGTGGATCCCTCTCCGTAGGGACCAGAGGAAACAGTTGGAAACTAGTACTTTAGGTGTCCATAATCAGTCTACTATTACGATAGTTCCCTCTACAGTTAGTAGTGATCTCCCAGTTGCAGCCGCTTCACATAATCAGGATGCTTCTGTTTTGCCTTCTGCTCATAGTACATTGGACACTCCATTGATTTCTCCTCAGATTCAGGCAACCACTAGTATTCCTCCAACTGTTGGTACGTCATATACTCAGACCCCATTAGTTGCCTTACCAGTTATTGTCACACTTACTACAGCTTAGCCAGTTAGTACTATTGTTGCTCCTCTGATTAGTTCTTTATCACATCTTTCTTCTTCTACGGTTCAACCGGTTATTAGTACGGTTGATCGTTAGGTCAACATTACAGTTGCTTACCCTCTGATCCTATCCCTATAGATCAAGCATGCATTCACTTCATACTTTGATCCCTTTGTGGAGTTTATGACCCGGAGACCAGAGATACTGGATTATTCAGAGGATACAAGTACCAGGGCTTTACTTATTCCAGGTCCAACCTTAGGTAGGAACCATGCGTATATCATTACTACTTCTTCTACTCCCATCTGTCAGCAGAACGTTGAGGCATCTATTCCATCCCTACTCTCTCAACAGCGAGATATGGAAAGAACATTACAAATTGAGGTTCATCAACAGGGTATTTCCGTAGGTCCTCTAATGAGGATTTGGTTAGTATGAATAGGAGGATAGAGGATGATGGCTTCGTATGTATTACACGAAAGAAACACCTGAGGGCTATTGATGCTCCACATCTGAGCAGGAGGATCACTAGGAGTAAGTCATATGATACCTCATCACATTCCCCATCCATATAAGTGCAATCATATGTAATGTGAGAGGTGTGGCTACCCATCGGCATTTGAAGAGACTTATACAGCTTCATCAGGTTTATCTTTTTGTTATGCTGGAGCCTTTTGTACTTCAACATAGATTCGACGATATCTACATTTTGACACCGGAGTTCAGAATGAGTCGAACAAGATATGACTTTTTTGGAACGTGGGGACCACTATTACTATTGTTGCTAATCATCCCCAATTCCTTTATGTTAGAATTGAGGATCCCAGACTAGTGTGTCCTATCTATCTGACTCCAGTCTATGCTTCATGTGATACTGCTATCAGGAAGGATTTGTGAGAAGGTTTTGACCACATTTCCCTCGACATAGACTGGGGAGACTTTAAGGTTATTACACATGATACTGAGTGCACTGGTCATAATACTCGTGATCGAGGCACTACTACTTTCTCTGATATGATGTTAGACTCTGGTTTGGAGGATACTGGTTTCCTTGGGAATTAATGTACTTGGACTAATGGTCAGGTAAGAAAGATACTAGATAGGGTACTCATTAATTCTAAAGCTACAGAGTTCTGTAGACAACTTATAGTGAGGCACTGGAATTGGACTTCATCTGATCATTCATCTTTACTACTTCAATGGGTTTCTGATGATGATTTGGGACCCAGATCTTTTAGATTTTTGAACGCTTGGACGAAAGATCATGATTTTTCAGCCTTTGTCTTTCAGAAGTGATTACTCCCTACTCATCTTATAGGGATGGCTGCTCTTTGGGAGAAGTTCTTCGGGTTGAAATAGTGACTGCGATGGTAGAATGGACATGTGGTCGGTGATGTTTTCCAGTGGGTGAGGGATGCTGAGGATAGGGTTGATGAGGCAGAAATAGTATATGATAGATACCCTACACCGGAGCATCGCGACTTACTGTATCATGCTCAGACAGTTTTGAACTGAACTTTATCTATTGAGGAGGGTTTTTGGAAGAAAAAGGCACGTTGGGTATGTGAGGGAGATCACAATACTTGATATTTCCATTTGATGGTTCAGGGACACTGAATCAAATCACTTATCAGGTCCATCAGGACACGGGCATGAGAAGTCTTAGCTACTCCTACTGACATTAAGACTTCGATTACTTCATTCTACTAGGATCTTCTATCTACTCTTACATAGCCTTTGGACCCCATTCGTTATGATATCATCCCCAGGCTTTTGGCGGAGGATGATAATTTGGCACTAAAACGTCACCCTTTGATTAATGATGTATGAGATGTGGTCTTCAGTTTAGATGCTGACAATGTTGTTGGCTCGGAAGGGTTCCCATCCCTATTTTTTTAGCATTGTTGGGATATTATTTAGGACCACATATATAGCGTTGTCTTTGATTTTTTTGATAGCGGCCATCTTCTACGGGGTTCTGGTGCTACTACTATTGTATTGATCCTTAAGAGGGATGATGCTAGTAGATGGACTTAATTTAGACCCATCAGTTTATGTACATTGTTCAATAAACTTATTATTAAGCTTTTGATCACTCGGTTGAATACATTGCTACCGCGCATTATCTCTTCTCCATGGAGTGGCTTCATCATTGTCCGTCTGATTGGGGACAATGTCTTATTAACTCAGGAGCTTCTCCACACTTTGGATGCTAGAGTACGAGGGGATAACACTATGCTGAAGCTAGACATGGCTAAAGCATATGATCGCTTGGACTGGAGCTTCATTTATTCTTTTTTGGCAGCATTTGGATTTGATCAGATCTGGATAGACAGATCAGGTGGTGCATCTCGGAGTGTCATTTTTCTATACTCCTAAATGGCCGCCCATGTGATTTTTTTCCCTCCTCATGAGGGCTTAAATAGGGTGATCCTGTCTCACCATCATTGTTCATCATAGCTGTGGGTTACTTCTCACGCCTACTCACTCAGAGGTTTCATGAATATCCTAGTATGTGTTATTGGCATGGAGGTAGTATTCTTGTCTCACACATTTCATTTACTGATATATATGATCTTATTCACAAATGGCCAGAAACAGTTTATCAAGAGAATTCTTGACTGTCTGGAGCATTACGAGGGGCTTTTTGGTCCGTTAGTGAACAGGGACAAGAGAGGAGTTATATTACCCAGACGAACATCTATTAGTCAGATCAGACGTTTGGAGATTTTGACTAGATTTCGACACCAGTAGTAGCCTTTCACTTATCTGGGGGTCCCCTTATGTAAGGGAACCAAGAGAAACTTCATGTGTGATGACCTTATCCAGAAGGCCAGGAACATGGTCTCAGGTTGGGCTTCAAGATTATTGTCACTTGGGGGCTGTAGTTAATGCTTTTTTCCATGCCGTTACATCTTCTTCAGATTATGAAGCCCCTAAAAGCCGTCTTGGAGAAACTTGAAAGCATCTTTCCTCATTTCCTGTGGGACTCTAATTACCAGGCATGAAGTTTACAATGGCTGAGATGGAAGGAGATTTTCCTTCCTACTGATGAGGTCCATGAAGCTGATGGTTGTTCCGTTCTCAGAGATCACTTTGGGCCAAGTCTTTACTGGGCAAGTATTGTATGGAGACAGATCCTTCACTTGCAATAGTTCCCAATTCAGCTTTTCCTACCTGGAAGAGGCTGAGATTAGTTGGGCCTAGGATAGAGCCACACATTGCATGGCATCTTGGAGCAAGTCGGATATTCTTTTGGCAAATTGTTGGATAGGTGACACCACGTTAGCATTCCTATTTCCACATCGACAGAACACATCTACGAGGGTGCAGGGTTTGTTTTGATGATATTGTTGGGATATAGGACGTTTATTATATTTTCTCTCTCATCTTATAGCGGTACAGATAGGGGCTATACCTTTATATGCAGATGCCTCGGATCGTATTGTTTGGTGGGATACATCGGATGGTAGCTTCGCTACCAAGTCAGCATGGTAGCTCATACGTATAGGACGCCACTATCAGGACTCATATCGATTACCGTTGAGCTCTATTTTGCAATTTACTGTCTCATTATTTTGCTATAGACTATAGCAGGACCTCATTCCAGGAGATATGGTTATTTAGAGGATGATTGGATGCTAGTTGGCCTCTCGCTGTCAGTGTTGTTCTGAGACTGAGACTATCAGTCACATCTTCACTAGCAGTAGCATCTCTGATCAGGTATGGCAGCTTTTGGGGGATATTTTTTAGATGCCTATGATTTCAAGATAGGGGTCAGACTGAGGTTCCAAAGATGGCGGTATCTGGACAGTATGTTCGTTAATATCATACCTCTACTAATGTTTTGGTTTGTTTGGACTGAGAGGAATGATGCGAAGCATAGGGGGATCCGCATGGTGGCTAGATGTATCATTTGGAGGGTTTATCGCATGATGCATTTTCTTCATATGGGAAGACTATTTTGAGTTGTGCATTAGCGAGAGGATTTGACAATGTCACCCATCTTTGGTATTTCGTTGGACCCTCCCTTCCGCATCCCCCCTGTTCTGGCTTGATGGCACACTCCATCAGTCGAATCTATCAAGATCAATACTAATGGATGTGTCAATGATGGTTTTGTGAGAGAGGAAGGCATCATTAGAGATCACACATGAAATTGTATTATGGCTTTCTCAGCTTCGTACGGATCGTACGTGCTATTGGAAGCAGAACTAAAGGCTATTCTTGATGGAATTTTACTAGCTAGAGGACTCGGTCTTTCAGACATTTGGATTAAGTTAAATTCTATAGTGGCTATTCACTATATCACTTGAGGAGGAGGATGACTATGGGCTATTTAGGACATACTCAAACAGATCACAAACGTTGTATCATTTGACAAAGACATAGTTTTCCACATCCATAGAAAAGGGAATCAGCTTGCAGATGCTCTTGCTGTAGAGGGTTAGAATCATCGGCGATATCATATATATGGAGCAGCTGACCTACCACGATAGATTAGGACACTTATACAGATTGATATACATGGACTACCCAGCATTAGAGTGTGATTTTTATTTTTTATTCTTATTTTTGTCTTCATTTGCATTAGATCTTATTGTAAGGGAAGTAGTACTTCATTTTTTTTTTTTACAGTTTTACAATTTTCCTTTATCATTTATTTTCATTGTATGGAAAGTAGTACTTCCTCATTTATTGCTTTCATTATTTATTCAATAACCATGGTATTCCTCCACCACAAGTGAGGGTATATTAATAAAATGTCGGAAGTACCGCCCTCTTTTAACTAAAAGAAAAAACCCCACTGTTAATAAATTAAATAATCATTATTGTGTTGGGTCTAAATTAGCACTGGGGACAATATAGGGGATACTCATCTAACATTTGCACTTGAACTTTGGGCATACATTCATATCAAGTATTCTTTATATTAGAACATGTTGACCACCCAAACACGTGGCCAACAGGATAAGACTTACACGTAAGCTCTTTCCCGCGCATAATAACACATCGTTAGTTGCTCGTGGCCTTTTTTTGTGAGGGTAGAAGCTGTAGAGAGCATTTTAACAGTCAAGTTAGCGAGTTGATAAATTGGATTTGAGATTCTGGTGGTGATCACCGAAACCTGGTTCTGAAGGTAAAATGTGTGTGTGTGTGTGTGTGTGTAAATATAAGGCAAAGATTATTCCCTTTCTCTTCCTAGAACCGCCCCTTTTTAAAGTGTAGATGTGAGTATTTATATTGAAAAGAGATAAGAGAAGAATCGCTGGTTGTAGAGCATGTGGCTTTGAATCTAGGGTGAACCATCCATAGGTATTAATCCGTCAATCCATAGGTGTGCAATTTAATTAATGCCACTGGCATAGTAATTTGAGACTTGAGGTTTTGGAGTCTGCCATGCATCCCATCAATCAATCTCAGAGATTTGATTCTTGAGATCTTTCCATAAAAGATCTCCAAGTACACAGGGTTGAAGTGGAGCGGTTGCGGCAGGAGTAGTAATCCCGTTCTGGGTTCCATCACTTCGGACGTAGTTTAAGTGAGCAATATTGATCAATCCGTTTGAGTAGTGATGAAGTGATGTAAAGTGCAGGGCTTAGGATCTATCCTGAGGCAGATGAATTTAGTTCGTCTGCCACGTGGCAAATGAATCTAGTTTGTCCGCCGCGTATCGAATGAATCCAATTTGTTTGCCATGTGGCACATGGATTTAGTTCATCTGTCCGCGTCGTCCAGTACATGGAAGATGACATGGAAGCCTGTAACAATAGTACCTCAAGTCGATATATGATTATTCATATAATGCATGGATTTTGTTGATGTGACCATTTAAAATGAGTATAACTTTTGTGGGGTATAGGCATTGGTGGTAGTTTCCTGATTGAAAGACACCTTCAGTGATTGCAACTTTAAAGGAAAGTTGTGGCCGAGGATAAGTCCTAGCAAAAGGATAAAGCCCTGAGTGATTGTAACTTTGAAAGAAAGTTGTAGCAGAAGTGAAGTCCTAGCATGAGGATGAAGCCCTGAGTGATTGCAACATCTAAAGAGAGTTGTAGCAGAAGTGAAGTCCTAGCAAAAGGACAAAGCCCTGAGTGATTGCAACTTTTAAAGAAAGTTGTAGCAGAGGCGAAGTCCTAGCAGGAAGATGAAGCCCTGAGTGATTGAAACTTTTAAAGAAAGTTGTAGCAGGGATGAAATCTTAAGTGATTGGACAACCTAGGGTTGTGTGTTAATAATTTGAAAACTTTTGCATTTTCCCAAGGCAATTTTGGTAGGCACCGCTTGCTTCCAAGACATGCTTCCAGGTAATAAATGGTAATCATGGTGACGGTTGCGTGAACTCAATGCTACACATTTGTGCATACGTGTAAGACAGACTGCTTCATTTTGGCCGTTCATCAAGTGAAGTTTGAATTCAACGGTGCCGATGACCCAAAAATATGGATGGTGAGGATGGGATCGGCAATCATCTAATGGTTGAGGCTTGTTGACATCACCTATATAAGGCTAATCTCCTCATTTGTTTTAGACTTCCATTTCTTTGCAAAATATCCTCTCTGCAACTCTTCTTTCGACGATCAACACTTAGGTAATTCTTTGATAACTCACGGTGACCACCATTTTACTCTAAATCTAACCTTTAGGTAATTCTCCTTCCTTTACATTTTATTTCAAAATCGATAAAGAATGGTGTCTAAAGTTTCTGGACCTAAGCCTGTGATGAGAAGAGGCCCAACGTGGGGAGTTTGGAGGTAAGGAAACCAATTTTTATCTCCTCAGACGAGATAGGTAAGGCTATCAGGTCGGGGGAAAATATATGGAAATTGCCCACCCCTCCCGTAGATACCTCAATTAAGTGGAGGCCTCTGACTATCCTTCCAACATCACTTAGGAGAAATTTGTTAGGTGTAGAGAGGCTTTTAGGATTCCTGATAATATAGATCTCATTATTCCCGACCCTAATGAAAGAGCATGTTACCTAAGGCTAGGTTGTGTGGCCATTAGTGAAAGTTTATTGAAAGCTGGTCTTAGACTCCCCTTCCACCCATTTTTAGGTTAGTTTTGCGTTTATATAGGCTAGCTCCGACCCAATTCCATCTGAACTCTTGGGGACATATGGTTAGGTCGTAGATACTGTGGCGTCAAGCCAGCTTGAGCGTCGATATGTCCTTTAGCATTTTCCACTTTTTGTACTTTCCCAAGAGCATAGGCGGAGGTGATAAAAGTAAGGGATGGTACTACTTAACTCCCTGGGGATCTCATCCACCCCTTCGTGATAGACACCATAGATGATGACCCCATGACTCCTCTTGCAGTTCCAACCACTTATTCTTCTGCCTAACTGTTTGAACTTTAAAATTGGTTCTTATTGCTTAATATTTTCTCTTTTTATAGGCTCGTTGCCGAGGTGTGAGATCTCTGCTAAACAGTGGGATATTATTAGCCACATCTATCAGCAGCCACCCAATGATCGGAGCTACAACGAGCTAATCGACAAGAACAAACACTTCACCCTAAACGGGCTAATGTATCTCGAAATGAGTCATCTGCGCTTTGAATTCCATGTAATATTGTAACGCCCCAAAAATTTCTCAAACACTGGAGCGTTACCAAAAATATTTTTCGCGAAAATATAAAATAATATTCTTTAAATAAAAATAACTGGAATAATTATAATTTCAAACATGAAAACATAACCACAAANATTAGAGCTGAAAAATATGATAAGAAAAGCAATGTGATTCACATGATGAATGGTAGAACTCAATTTAGGCAAAATAATCATGATGTTTACCAGAGTAGTGGCGAGTCAATTAGAAATCATAACGCTCCAAAATTTCACAAACACTGAAGTGTTACCAAAATTTCAATTTGTTTCCGAAATGATAAAATAATATTTTTATTAAATAAAAATAACTGGAACATCCATGAAAACATAACCATGAATTAAATAACTATTTTTGAACAAATAAAACTGACTAATAATTTAAAAGAAAAAAAATAAACTTAATGTTTTATCTCTTTGAATCCTTTTGACGGTCGCATTCATCATCCTGCCACTGTTCCAATCGATCCGAACTAATCTGTAAAACATTTATAAGAGTCCGTATTTAAAAATACCTGGCAAGATACGTGCAATTTTCATATACAATTATATGCAATAAAATAAATACTTCATACCACTCTTCTTTTATGGAGTACATCGGTGATCAAGCGACGTATCCATCTTAGGTTATCTTAGATTCCCGTAGGATCTATAAAGAACCCGAAAGTCCACTGATAATTCATGCATATATTACTGAATATAAAAGCATAAATAAACTAACAACTTGTATAAAAGTATCTTACCTTGATTGATCAAACGAGCTTTTGAAAAAAATATACTGGAAATTTACAGTTGCTTTATATGAAAGCTGTTGTGCAAAATTATTTGGTGGTGAATATTGTGGGACAATTGCACACTATTTATAATTGAAATTCTCAATTAAGTTTGTATACAACTAGAATTTAAAACAATGTATGCAAGGAATTTGGATAAGAATTGATTTCAAAAGATAGAATTATGTTACTTTTAAAAAGGAATTTGGATAAGAATTGATTTCAAAAGATAGAATTATGATTACTTTTAAACTTTATCAAATTAAGATTGCAATCAAACTCTATCTAAATCACAAAAGATAATCATTATCAAAATCATTATTTATCACTCTATCGATACATAATTATTTGGCTAAAAAATATATGAATTTAAAACATATTATATTTTAGTCCTCATTTTTTTTTCAAAATATTAAAAATAGACAATATAAAACAAATAAAATTTTATTCTAAAATTTTTGGGGTATTACAATCTCCCCTCCTTAAAATAATTTCGTCCTCGAAATTACCTCAACTACTTGAAAAGTTCTAAATACTTGACCACTGACATAATACAATACATGATAACATAAAAAAAAAACTCATAGTCATGATAAAAGAACGACATTTCATTTCATACCTGAGAACATTTGGAGAGTGGTCAAATAGTGGACGCCTCGTGCCAAGGATTCTTTATAACATTGTATATTTAAACTTTAAAAATTTTACATTATAACTCCTAAAGTTTATGAAAATACCCATTCTTTTCAGAAATTTTCTAAAATAAGATTTTCTCAAAATGAAATTTTTAGAAAATAGAATATTCTTAAATTTGGAAAGTTTTGAAATATCGTTTTTCGTCTTATTAATTTGAATAACAGGTAATCAAAAGGCTTTCAGATGAGGAGGGAGTCACAAACAGATTGCTTAAATCACAAGCTCTTCTTAGACAGTTTAAGTCTTTTTGACAAAACCTATCAATTTAGTGAATACTCAAATCAAGAAAACTCAAAAAATAAATAAAACTTGAGATTTCTTAAAATATGAATTTTCTAATTGGTAAATTTTAAAATACCACATGAAGGCTAGAACTAAACATACAAACATCTACAATCATAATTTGAAGCAATGTCTAGGGAGAAAATATATTATTTCACTTAAAATAATTATTAATATAATATATTTAACAAAAGAAAAGAAAAGAAAAATTTGTAATTTTTTTTTATTTTAAAAACAGCATGAACAGTGCCATGCACTTTTCACGTGAATAGTAATTTTTTTCTTTTACAAAGTTTACAGGAAAGTAAAACATTTGTTCTGATACCAAACTGTAATGCCCCAAAAAATTTCACAAACACTGGAGTGTCACCAAAATTTCAATTTCTTTGCGAAACGATAAAATAATATTTTTATTAAATAAAAATTACTAGAATATCCATAATTTCAAACATGAAAACATAACTACAAATTAAATAACTTTTTTGAACAAATAAAACTGACTAATAATTTAAAAGTAAAAGAAAAATAAATTTAATATTTTATCTCTTTGATTCCTCTTAGCAATGGCATTCACCATCTCGCCACTGTTCTAATCGACCTGAACTAACCTATAAAATTTTTATAAGAGTGTGTATTTAAAAATACTCAGTAAGATATGTGCAGTTTCTATACACAATTATATGAAATAAAATAAACATTTCATACCACTCTTCTCTTATGGAGTACATTGGTGGCCAAACGAAACATTCATATTAGGTCATCTTAAATTTCCTTAGGATCTCATATCTTTAATAAAGAACCCGAAAGTCCACTGATAATTCATGCATA
>CAIGRK010334029.1:0-10814 GCA_903798315.1 Fraxinus greggii | reverse complement strand
TTTCTTCAAATAATTTTTCTGAGATACCCATAATTTTCTAGCCTTTTTATCTCCGTTGATCTCCATGCCAAGAATCTTCTTAGCCGGTCCCAAATTTTTCATGTCAAACTTACTGCTCAACAAAGACTTCAATCTGTCTATCTCGTTCATGTTCTTAGTAGCAATTAGCATGTCATCCACATACAACATCAATAAAATATATGAATCATCCTCAAGAGCTCTGTAGTAAACACAACGATCATACTCATAATGACTGTAGCCAATCTGAATCATGTGGGAGTCAAACTTCTTGTACCATTGCCGTGGAGATTGCTTAAGCCCCCATATAAAGACTTTTTCAGTTTACATACAAGATTCTCTGTTCCTGGTTCCAATAACCCCTCTGGCTGCTCCATAAAAATATGCTCTTCCAAATCACCATGAAGGAAAGTGGTCTTCACATCCAGCTGATCTAATTCCAAATTAAAACTAGCCAATATTGCCAAGACAATCTTGGTGGAAATGTGTCTGATGATCGGAGAGAAAATCTCATCATAATCTACTCCCCTCCTCTATGAATATCCCTTAGCTACTAACCGAGCCTTGTATCTTTCATCTTCCTTTTCTAACACAACTTCTTTCTTTCTGTACACCCACTTACATCATATCGATTTCTTCCCCTTTGGAAGCTCAACCAAATCTCATGTATCATTTTTATGTAATGACTCAATTTCCTCCATCATAATCTCTATCCATTTACTTTTCTCCTAACTACCAACGACATCCTAAAAGTTATAGGATCGCTATTATTGGTAATGAGTGCATAAGAAACTAATGCTCGAATCCATACTTCACCGGTGGCCTGATAGTACGACGTGGTCTATCTATGACAAAACTATAATATTGTTCCTTTTCTGAGCCAGAATCGTTCACTCTCTAAGCATTAATCTCTATGTCAACATTGTTTAGCTCTACCAGCACTACTTGACTCTTGTTGCTGCCCTCGCCTGAACTGGGCTTCTCTTTATTTGAAGGTTTTTTAAGCATGAATGCTTCATCAAAGATTGCATCCCTACTGATCACTATCTTCTTTGCCTCTAGATCCTATAATTTGTACCCTTTTATACCTTTCACATAGCCCAGAAAATTACACTTAATTGTTGACTTTAATTTTAAATTTTTAGCAATTTTTAATTTACAATAAATAGGGGCTCAATTTTATGAAATTATATTTTATTTCCCAACTTAAATTGTTGTTCAAAAATCTGAAACGATACATATTTTTATGAGAGTCATATGCAAAATTAAGATTGGCGGTTTGTAATATCTAGAACTAGAAACAATAATGTAATGTGAGGACTAAAAGTTAGAGACTAACTTGTTATCTTGATAATAAATTGGGGACCAATGGTATAATTTTCCCCGGAGAAATGTACTTTGTTTTCCACGACGTCGTAATACAGTCGAATTCTGTCTTTATCCTTCGTCAATTCCTCAATCACTGCTATTTAGTGTTCAGTGTCAACCATCAGCTGCCTTATAATAATCGACGCAATGCACAACGGCAGCATTTCCATCCCGGTTTCTGACTCCGATTCCGACGATCCCTCGGGTCGTACGCGGTTTCGGGTTCGCCGGAAGCGCAAGAAACCAGGTCCTCGTGGTAAGACCGACTTGACACGTTGGGTCATAACTAAACTCCTAAAATGGTGGCCAGTCCTGCTCTTCTTCCTTGCCGCTGCACTCCTCACTTACGAGGCCTCCAAAATCCTTGGAGGGAAGCCGCCGAGTTCACAAGTCAAGAAGTCGGAGGTGGCGACTCGGAATCGTTATAAGCCGCAGGGGAATTTGAACCGGCTCGATCCCACTACCCATGTTATTGGGGGTGTTAGAGAACGTGAGTGTTACTTGTACTTTGTTTTAGTACATATAAATTAAAACCATACCTATATGTGCAAATTGTGCATTTAGTTTTTTTTTATGTTATTTATGAATGAATAGCTTAAAGGCTAGGTTTCAAGTGTATATATGTAAATTAGGGTCTGACAGGCACAGGTGGAAACAAATTCCAATTCCATGTTAATCCATAGGAATTCATTTTTTATCAAAACAAAGAAAATGCAGCTTAAAATGGTTTTACATTGGAATTCGGTTTCCATTGCCACGTTGCAATCAAACGGCCAAAGTGGAATTCGTTTCCTCGGATGCCACATTTTCCATGGAAAAGTTTGCAATCAAACAGGGCCTTATTGACTGTAAAGCAACTTTCAGGAATTTGAAGTGATTATACTCGAGTTCTTGACTGTTGGATCTGATTTTGCATGATCTGTAATACATAAGTACATGTTTGTGTCTTGTCTTTACTGGCTGATTTATCTGTTGGGTTCAGTTGTCAATGCACAGTAGTCATTTTCCTCTTTTTTACCTGATTTTCTAGCTACTTGATTTGCTTGCATTATATCATGTATTTGTTGCATTTCGAGGGAAAACCTCAGGGAATTGTGCTGGGTTTTAATTGGAAAAGCTAGTTCTGGGTTTAGCTGATGCTTTACGACTTTCACAAATTCGTTTATTCGAATCTTTACTGAATTGTGTTTTGATAGCATTAAGTTCCTTTTTCTAAACACGTATACGTACTTGGCAGTTTCTTGCTATGCTGAGGGCTTTTAGCAAGGCTTTGTTCCCAATTGGGCATATCAATAACTTATTATAAGTCATTTTCCATAGTTTTCGTGCATTGCTTCTTCATATTGTGCTTACAAATTTATTCTTGCTAATGGTGATTACCTGGATCGTTCTCAGCAATAAGGTGCCTGTCATGGGCATGGTACTTGTGTTTCTGGCTTTTGCTTGTTGCATATTTTTGTCTTATAGGAAATATTGTTAGTCTCATGGGCATCGAAGACTTTGTAAAGGCTCAAGGGTTTATCTTGAGGTCTTTTGTTTCAATCTACATCCTGCGAAAGGGACACCCCATCAGTGATTCAGTGATTCTCAAGAAAAACTGTTGGCTGGTTAGCTTTTCTGTTTTTTATTTTTGAGCACGAGGTGAAGACCTGATTTCTTTGTCAAGGCCGAAATTTGGGTAGTTTACGATTTTTGCTAACAGTAATTTTTGTTTTGATGTCTAACATTCCTTCAAATACTTCATGTTCGTTTTGCTCTGATGCCATAATCACCATCAGCCAACCATCACTTAACATTCAAAATGTGATCAATTATCTGTATTGCAGTCAATGCAGAATGAGACTATGTATTGATCAGGAGAAGTGTTTTTGGATTGTGAAAACAGGAAGACAAGGACGCTTTACCCGTGTTTTTACTCTGAGTTGTAGTGTGGTTATTATTTTGGGAAAATAGTACCATTGGTAACCAACCTGTGCATGGTGTTCAAGTTAGTCGCCAACTCTTTTTCCTTCAGGCTGTGGTGTGCCCAACCTTTCAACTTTATAGCTGGTTAATCCCCCATATGGAAATTGTCCACTTGGCCAGATTTTCCTGTTGACTGTTATTGTGATAGCATCCATATTTTGTGACAAAAATCTGCTCACTACATTATAAGAAGGAAAACTTTTGGCTCTCTTTGTTTGCAATCAATTCGTAAAAAATTGATAGTTGGATATCGTGATCTTGTTGGAATTTGCCATCCGGTTTGAACAATTTAACTTACTGAATCAGTCTGTGGACTTGGTATCTGATGTATTGCTCTTCACAAGGACATGGAGAGTTCACTAATTTCCTACTATATTTTGTGAATCAAATAGGCTGTTTGAAGCTCCTACCTCCTGAAGAACTTGAGCATTTAGATATTCCCATGGACAAAGAATCTGGTATTCCTATCAAGAAAGTGGCGTACATGACAGAGACTGAAAATCCTGTTGTAGAAGGGAACTATAACCTATCTAGACAGCATTTTGTTGGTACAAGGTTTAATTTGTTCACAGGAAATCAAACGCTTGAACAAAGAGAGCGAAGTTTTAAGGTAATAAGCTGCATCTTGCATGTTATCTCTTTAAGCCTAACACAAGATAGCTCGTTTAATCTGCTCCAGAAAGCATTGCCCACACTTCTGCCTGTGTTTGCTCACATATATGATGGTTGTTATCCTGATGCATTGAAATTTTATTTTATGAGGTTTATAATAATTTTCCAAATTAATGTTGTAGGCAACTGAAACTGCTGGAATCCACTGTGGTTTCTACAGTGAGAAGGGAGGATTTAGGATTTCTGATGAAGACAAAAGCTACATTCAGACTTGCAAAGTTGTGGTTTCTACATGTGCATTTGGTGGTGGAGATGATCTTTATCAACCTATAGGAATGTCAGAGACATCACTTCAGAAGGTTATCTTCTATGATGCAAAAGGCTCATGGGCAACTATGTATGTTTTATTTTACTCAAACACGTGCTTATGGTATAAAGTTAAATATAGGTTTGCTATGTGGCATTTTGGGATGACATTACCCTTGCAGCTGAGGAAGAACAGGGACATAAAGTTGGTGAAAACCATTTTATAGGGAAGTGGCGCATTGTAATTGTCAAAGATCTACCTTTTACAGATCAACGATTGAATGGTAAAATCCCTAAGGTATGGTACTATTTGGTTTCTTGACTGCTCCCAAAAATCTGTATGGATAAAGGCAATCCAGCACAATTAATCCTATCCAAATTGGCCGGGAGAGTTTCTGGGCCAATGCTTTCATTGAAATACATTAAAAAATAATCATCATTTACAATCGGTGTACCATTTATGTATATGCCCTCATCTGCATGAGACAAGCTGCTGCAAATTGCTAATATGTAGAAATTCTTTATCTTAATTGGCGGCAATGACTATGTCTGGTCAAGCATTACTGTATGGAATGGTGCAAACTAGCTACTTTTGCTTTCTTGATAAATATCCATTGGGATTGAAGGGATTGAACTTTATTAATTTTTGTATTTTTTATAGTAGTTTACGGAAAAATTGTGGAGGCTCTTAGAGATGGCAGATATTATGCTTTTATGTTCTTAAGAGCATGTTAATTTAAAAGTTACTTTTGAGGAACTTTTTGTTTCCAAAAATTGTTTGGGCATGATACCTTTTCTTACTTAAAGTAAAAAGGTTCTTTGTTCGAAAGTAACTCTTACCTTACTATCACCTTAAGTCACTATTTTCAATCTTTAACCGATAACAAGTTATTTATTCAGGACTTATTTACTCATAACTACGTTAATGCTCCAAGTTTTATAGCTCAAAATGTGCATGAAATTTCATGTTTAATGTGTTTGTATAAAAGTATTATGTAATCTGTGGTAATTTATTCCACCGTAGCATTATTAAAGCTAGAGGTTACACACTGGAGTTTTTTCTTTTCATTCTAGAATTGGAAAAAGTAATCAAATCAGGCACTGGTCTCTCAGTTCAATCAAAATCTGATGATCGATTTGTTTGCTTTGTAGATTGAAAATCTCCTTGCAACTTGAGGGGTTGGATTAGTTAATATGTTAAAGGAAGATTGTTTTTTTGTCCTACATGTCTCACAGTCCCATTTGGCATCCATGGTTTCGAGCTTTTGAATTAACAACTTGTTTAAAAGTTTTATCTCGTTGCCCTCTGAATCCTAGTCTGTTGTTTTTTATAGAATCATCGTGAGCAACTCTACTAATAAATGAATCTGAAAGACATATGACTTTTGCCGGTAAATATATAAATGGAGAGAGAAAATTATATAGGTTGAAGGAGGCTACAAAATGTTATAATTTTGTGAACAGAGGTATCTGACAGATTAAAAGTTTTTGGTGTGAACTGAAACATCATCGAGGTGCAAAGTCAGTTTTTGCATTTGACGAAGTCACTTTGCATTTTCAGTCATCTGAATTATGATGGTTGTCCATAATTTTAAGTCTCAGTTCTTGGAGTTGATTTGTCATTCGGTTGATCTTATCAGAGTGTACTAATTTGTATTATCAAATCAATGGAATGTAGATTTGCAGTTTAAAATCATCAAATGACTTATCCTAAATATATGTAACTTGCGACGTGACAAATTTCTGTCTATGTTCATCAGATGCTGGCCCATCGTCTTTTTGTTAATGCTAGATATTCCATCTGGGTTGATTCGAAGTCCCAATTTAGAAGGGACCCTTTGGGCGTGTTGGAAGCCTTACTTTGGCGTTCAAATTCAGAACTTGCAATTTCAGAACATGGAGCCCGTAGTAGCGTGTACGATGAGGCAAAGGCTGTTGTTAAGAAAAACAAGGCAACCCCAGAGGAAGTCGAGATCCAAATAAAACAGTATCACACGGATGGCCTCCCAGAGGACAAAAGATTTAACGGAAAGAAAGGTATGCTTGTGTTTTCACTTCTCTGCCATGTTAACATTAACAATGCCATGATATTTGTGATCACGGTAACGAAGAAATTAAAACCAAAGTCCCTTTAACTGATTAATTGTTAAGAAGTTACACGTGCATGGATTAAATTCAGTAGTTACTTTATTTGGGAAAATTGCATGACTGGTCCCCAACATATTGATTGATTAGCGAATTAGTCCCCTACCTTCAAAAAAGTGCAAGTTGGTCTCAACCTTTCTCTATAATTGGACATGGATCTGCCTACAACACAACACGGTCAAATCTTCGTCAAATTGGTGGCTCGTGGAAGCACTTTCACTTCAAATTTCTAATCATGAGCCCGAGTTGGAAAGAAAACCCTAGATTCATACAGATGTGAGGACCACAAGGCAATTCAACATAGATTTACATGGTATCTGTCATTGGGATTGATCGTGCAGGAGGTCTAACTTCTTTTTAAATGTTGGGAATCAGTGGGCAATTTCCCCTACCTTGTTCTTGAAAAATTTATTCTGGGTTGGAAGGTGGTGGAACTGAAATTATTTTACACAACAATCACTTCTCCATCCTTGTTTATAAAGTGAATGACATATTCATATACACGCTACTGATTATTCTTCGCAGCTTTAGCTGAGGCTTCTATAATCATGAGGAAACATACGACAACTACCAATTTGTTCATGTGCCTTTGGTTTAATGAGGTGGTTCGTTTTACTTCTCGTGATCAACTGAGTTTTCCTTATGTTCTCTGGCGGCTCAAAGGATTAAGAAACATCAACTTGTTCCCTGTCTGCACTCGAAAAGATCTTGTGAATAGCATGGGTCACATACGTAAGGCTAAGCCTCTAGTAAATTGATTCATTTTTTAGGAGCGGAATTTTTTTGTATATCTTTTATTCTTTTTTGTCGGTGAAAGGCATAGTGTAACTTTTCAGTAGGCCTACATTCTGATTAAACGCTGCGTAATGTAATTGTTATGATCAAGATTTTGCTTTAATTGTAC
This sequence comes from Fraxinus greggii, assembly GCA_903798315.1. Taxonomy (NCBI): domain Eukaryota; kingdom Viridiplantae; phylum Streptophyta; class Magnoliopsida; order Lamiales; family Oleaceae; genus Fraxinus; species Fraxinus greggii. The sequence continues at coordinate 3,496 of CAIGRK010334029.1, read as the reverse complement.
TTGTACGCAACGCGTTATTGAGGAATACTTAGGCTTAGAGTGTGGTCCCCCCTTCTCGTGTAAAAGCTATCAGATGTGAACACGCTGTGCTTTACTGGGAAGGATTGAACCATGGGAACGAATCTACAGGGTAACAGGGCTATCACCTTCTCTGGCCAGACCTTATCTTTTCACAATTATAGTTCATTGCGTCCAGGAGTGAAAGCTTGCCTTACTATTAGAGAAAAGGTTTGGCACCCTAGTTTTGGAGTTTTCTCCCTGGACAGTAGACTGCTGCTGAAAAATAGCAGGTTAGCACGGCTTGCTTAAACTCTTCAAGCTCTCCACCCCGACTCAACCTCCCTCTCTATGTAAAAGAGCCCTTTCTCCTTTTTCATAGTAATAAGGTAAGTTTTCAAGCAGTTAGCCGTTTTTTTTGTTTTTTCTTTTTTTTTTTTTTTTTTTTTTGCTATAGAAATAAATTTTATCCTCAATTGTAAAAAAAATTATCACTTTAATTGATAATTTCCATGTAAAACAAAGTCAAATGAACACAAAAAAAAATTTTTTTTTGGCAATCCAAACAAATTATATCCCTTTAATTGACGATTTTCATGAAAAACAAAGTCTAACGAACACCAAATGATAGAAAATTTCAACATTTTCTAGGTGAAAAATTATATCAATCAAACACAATTAAGTGACAATACCCAGTAAAACAAGTTCTAAGCAGTTCAATTCCCTGCATTTCGTTTTTTTCCCACCCAAATTCTATCTTTGAATCGAACGGACCCTTATAGTTTTGGATGAGGGGTTTCGATGGGGGAAGGGGAAGAAGATACAATTTCTTTTCTTGTATATATGTATGTATATTATCTTCATCTCTTTTCATTTGATATCATTTACTTTTTATTCCTATTTTAATATTTTTATAAAACTTTTTCTCTTAACTTAATAATCTGGTGTAAAATATACTATTCCGCATTTATTATTCATATCTAATTCTATGCTTCCTAATAGTTACTCTTTTGTGTTAGTGAATTTGCTATCATATAAACATATTAATACTATGGCTCTTAAATTTTCTCTATGAAGTCATTTTACTCCTATTATTATTAATCCTAAATGAGTTTGCTGCAAAATTTTATTAACAATTTCTTTATAGAGAATAAATAAAGAGAAAAGTATAGAGTCAAAATTAAAGCGTGTATTTTATTGAGAATCAAGTCCTGTATTTATAAGATTCAAAATGAGAATTACAATTGGAATAAAATAGACTCTCTAAAATAGATAAAACTTATTTATGCACGATGATAACACTTGATAATTATCAATATTTATCTTATAATTTTACAACACTCCTCTTTGATGATTATTTGCACAATAATTATCTCATTAAAATATTTTTTGACAAGAATCCAATGGAACAAAAATACCAACAAATGAAAAAAAAATTAATTTCGAGTAATAAATGATGTCTCATTAAAACCTTGTCAAGAAATCAAACGGAACAAAATTTGATCGAAGGAAAAAGAGTACAACTACTCCCCTGATTTCAATTATTGTATCAAACAATCCAAAACTTGTATATCAATGCCTTCAATATTGATGTCTTGTACGTCAATATTTAAAAAAAATCGATGGGACAAAACTTAATGACTGTTGTAGCACGATTATTCAAAAAGAGCACTTGTTGATCTTTTCGTAAGTCTCATACATATAAGAGTATACATTTTTAGGGTAAATGCCTTGTAGGTTAAGGACACCATTACACAAAGAATATGCCTCCTTAAAATCTTATTAAGAAAAACTTTATGGAAAATATCATAATAAAGGAAAAAGAGTATATTATTCTTTTCAGTACGCTAAAAAATTTATCTCATTATAAATCTTGCCCAAAAAACTCAATGAGACAAAATATTGGTCAAAGAAAAACGAGTAGAACGCGTATTCTCCCCCTCATGATCATAGCACTTGAATTATATGCTTCAAGCATAAATTCCTTCAAAGATAGTATTAAAACCATACAAGATAAGTTGGCTATAGTCAAATTTATTATATGCATTTCAAATTTCATGCATTGTCAGACCAATAAAATAGAGACTTGTGATTACATCCATCACATGATAATTTATTTATTTACACAATTCCTCGCGGAATTTATTGCATAAATAGTCATACATTTCATATTACGACTTTACTTTTTATATTTTCATTTCGCATTAGTATATACCTTTAGATGTTCGAACTGTGGATTCGGAAATTTCAGGTTCTCTAGGTAAATTCAATTTGTTAGGATTTCGTCCATTTATTTGGAAAATTATTTCTTCGATCGATATATTTCGACGAATTTATTTCGATTCATTGTTATTCATAATATGATGTAGTACACCATGTATAAAGGTGGTGTTGACAACTTTTCTTTTCTTTTCGATTCTATTTCTTTTCTCCTGACGACATAACTTGTTGAGATATCTCAAATTTTCAATATATCAGGTACCTGAACCTCTTTTGGGGTTCTATAATTTGTTATGTCTAATTACTTATCAAGAGTATATGCCTCCTTGATGTGACCATCTTTACTACTTGCTCATTTTTCGTTTGGAGATTTTTATATTAGAATCAAATATTATCACCTTTCAAGCGTGCCATGAATTTATCAAATATAATATTAACTAATTATCATTCAAGACGTTAATTTGAGTTGAAGATTTTAAACCTGGTGTGAGATATTTTCGATCTCTTGGTCAGTAAATGTATTTAAATAAATTATCTTTCGAAATTCTAATTATCTTTTGTGAAGATTTAGATAATCATACATTTGTACATTACTTTCAACTTCTTAATTCCTCCCCATACAGCTGAGAAAATTGGCCAATTAAATTGACATTCGGCAAATTGCATTATAAAATATCATCAATTTGAGATAAAGATTCAAACTGCTCATTTATTTTCATTATTCTTTACTTTTCATCTCAATACATTGTAAGTTATCAATTTTGTATATCTTGTACTATCGAAATAATTTGATAGAAAAACTAGGCTTTAATCACAAGCCAATTATAATAGAGAGAACTATGATGTTGACATGATGCGTAATAACTTTCCCTAAATAGAACAAGAAGTATTTTGTTCCCAATTAGATTAATTGGATGCATTTAACAAATAATAGTGTTAAACCATTTATTGACATCTCAACTAATACTTATCAAAATGTTGAGATTTAAGACCATTAGCATTAATAAGACACATCGTCTTGATTGTAAAATCTAAAAATTATGTTCGTAATTTAAAATTTGAGAAGTAATTTCGCAAACTTCAAGTTGTGAATATTATGCAATCATCTAGTATATGTATCAAATATATTAGATACAAACGTGGAAGGTGATTCTCATTTATTACCCTGATTAATTTTCAGAAAATATAGGAAATTCAATCCATATTTTAGCTAGTGGCGATCAATGATCAATTTTCAAGGACAAACATGATACATGATTCTTTGGATTGAAGAATCTTC
>CAIGRK010334012.1:0-10476 GCA_903798315.1 Fraxinus greggii | reverse complement strand
CATTAGAGAAGGCAATCGAGCTGAGCGGCTCGTCGATTCGACCGATCAGCTTGTCAAAATGAGGGTAGAGAGCCGCTTGTGCTCGTTAAAAGATGAGCTCCAGCATGAGCACGAGCTAAGCGAGTTTGCTCGCTCGGCTCATTTTTCGACGAGCTGCTCATGTGCGAGCTAATGAGCTCGTCCAAAATCTCGGTTTAATTTTTTTTAAAGTAAGGCTTATCTTATTTTTTAAAAAATAAAAATTTACCCGAGCCACGAGCTATGGCTCGGCTTGGCTCACGAGCTACGAGCCGAGGTCGGGTGTTTGTACCAAGCCGAGCTTGTGGGGCAATGGGCCGATCCGTCTCAGCTTGAAGATGAAATTGAGAAAGGTGGAACAAAGTTATATTAGTTCTGATTTTGAAAGCAACATGAAAAATCAAATGTTTCCTGATACTCACGACATATTTAATTTTCCAGTAACTTTCAAAATCAGAACGAATGTCACTTTATTCCACATTTCTCAATTTCTTCTTCAAAGGCCTCCCATTTCCGAATTATATAAAAAAAAGACACACGCCATTTACTTCTCGTTCTTGTTAACTTTTAGACCATTGGACATTGCCAATCAAGCAAACATTAAAGAATGCAATTGAGCCGATTGGCTCGACCGCTCGACCGATTGGCTTGTCAAAATGAGGGTAGCGAGCCGCTCGTGCTCGGTAAAAGGTGCGCTCGAGCACGAGCCGGGCGTGCTCAGCTCATTTTTCGACAAGCCGCTCATGTGCGAGCCAATGAGCTCACTAATGAGTACGTCCAAAGTCTCGGTATAATTTTTTTAAAAAGGCTTATCTTATTTAAAAAAAATTTACCCGAGCCACGAGCTCATGGGCCGAGCCGTGATCGGGTATTTGTAACAAGCTAAGCTTGTGATGTAATAGACCGAGCCATCTCGGCTTGGCTTGAAAAGAGAAATTGAGAAAGGTGGAACAAAGTGACGTTGATTCTGATTTGAAAGTTACATGAAAAATCATATGTTTTCTAATATTTCTGAAATATTTGATTTTCCAATAACTTCCAAAATCAGAACACATGTCACTTTGTTCTATCTTTCTAAATTTCTTCTTCAAAGACCTCCCCATTTTAGAATTACCTAAAAAAAGGACCATTGGACATTGCCAATCAAGCAAACATTAGAGAAGGCAATCAAGCCGAACGGCTCGTCTGCTCAACCAATCGGCTTGTCAAAATGAGGGTAGCGAGCCGCTCGTGCTCGTTAAAAAAAAAATTACCCGAGCCACGAGCTCATGGGCCGAACCGTGATCGGGTATTTGTAACAAGCCGAGCTTGGGGGACAATGGGCCGAGCCATCTCATCTTGGCTTGAAAAGGGTAATTGAGAAAAGGTGAAACAAAGTGACGTTAATTCTGATTTTGAAAACTACATGGAAAATCATATGTTTTCTAATCCTCCCGAAACATGGAAAATCATATGTTTTCTAATCCTCCCGAAACATTTGATTTTCCAATAATTTTCAAAATCAGAACAAATGTCACTTTATTATACATTTCTCAATTTCTTTCTCAAAGCCCTCTCCATTTTAGAATTACCTAAAAAAAAAGGACATACGCCATTTACTTCTCGTTCTTGTTAAGTTTTAGACCATTGGACATTGCCAATCAAGCAAACATTAGAGAAGGCAATCGAGCCGAGCGGCTCGTTGGCTATACCGATTGGCTCGTCAAAATGCGGGTAGCGAGCCGCTTGTGCTCGTTAAAAGACAAACTCCAGCACGAGCACGAGCTGAGCGGGCTAGCTCGCTCGGCTCATTTTTCGACGAGCCGCTCATGTGTGAGCCAATGAGCTCGCCCACGAGCTCGTACAAAATCTCGGTCGCTGAATATAATCAGATTTCAATATAAGCTACAAAAGAAACATTTAAAAAAATTAAAAATCACTGGAAACCATTAAAATTAAACATGAAACAACAAAAACATAACTCCAGCCATCTTGTGAAGACTAGCTTAGTAAACAGTATTATGGGGATCTCATTAGTATGGAACATATCTTTAAAATTAAAAATTATGGGGACCTCATTAATTATGGAAGCATGAAAACATGAATATTGAAAACAACAAAAACGCAAGTCCAGCATTTTGTGTAAGACCAGCATAGTAAAAGATATTATAGGGAAATCGTTATGAAAGAATATAGTTAAAATTAGTATTTTGATAGTACAAAAATGAATAATGAATTTCTGTTCCTTTTAGCACCAACATATTTTTAAGAATGAAATGAAATTTCAGCTACAATACTGCAGGCTACCATACATTCTTTTTTAGAACTTTAAGACGATGTATGTTGCTATATGAGATATAGGTACAATAGGTATCTATCGTTTTTATTTAAAGCATAGACTTACACCAATTTGGCCAGAGCGGGCGCCTGCCAAAACTTTTTAGCATTTAGGACAGGCTTTTGGTTCTTTTCTTCTTGTTGTTCTTCTTCATATCTTTTGGCATGGGATGTGATATAAAGTTCCACACTGGAAGATAGCTAGGTTTATGGTAGGACTCGTTGCAATTGCTGTGGTTTTGATGCAATTTACTGTTGAACAGTGAGATTAAATTTTATTTGTGTTGTTTCTGTGAAGTATTGAATTGAAAAAAGGAAATGTAGAGTGGAGTTGCTAAATTATATGGAAATGAACTACAGATTCGATAGGCATTCAAGAGGTCTCTCCCTCCCTCCCCAAATTGACACCCAAATTCTTTCTAAAAACAAATGAAACCCTACCCCAGTATTTATAATTATAGGTAAAATCCTTCATAAGTTATTGTATTAAATCCCCATTATATCCCATCCCCTAGAAGAAGAACTTGCGGATACGTATCAGTTTACCAGCAGTATTGATAATGAGATTTCCACATTGCTAAACCAATACTTCCGACTTATATTTGGCGTTAAAATAGCCCTGTGAAGATGATGAAATCAACGTTTAATTCTTTAGCGGAAACAAAAATAGGACTGAAAAGAGAGCAACTTGTGGCCATAGTTTTGAGAGTGTGATAGTTTCTAACCCCTCTATAATTGAATTTGATTTGAAGTTGTCACTTTTTGAGTTCTAAAATATTAAATCATTAGATTCACGTCTCTTAGAAACTCACTGCCTTTGAATTTCGTTTGGTTGGAGAACACTCTTGCCTGGAAACAGCAAAAGAGTTCTAGTTAGACAGCAAAATAAACATCCGCATAACATTATCTGAAAAGAAAAAATGGTCAAAAGGGTGAACAAGCAAGACATAAAAAGTTCTATAGACGATACAGGAGGTTTCTCAATCCACGATTTTATTATTTGAAGAAAGACAGAAATCTTCTTCATACATTGATGGAATGTCTGTAAAAATCAATATAATTAGAGTGAAAATTTTATTCTACTACACAAATTAAATGTCACGGAGAAGTGTAATGAATAAAGTGACAAAAGAGATCATTGGCAAATATACATGCTTGATTGTTGAGAGTCTTCTTACTATTTAATGGATTGGTTGTCGAGGATCTTCTAATGGTTCATTGTCTAAGTTTAATATCTGCACGCTTGACAAGGCAAAGAACAAATCATTACAAGAACTCTATTCTGGTGCAAATAAATGTGGTTTTTCTTTCTTGGTTTAGAACTTAGATAACTAATGATTATTTTCTTCTATGGTTTGCCTCTTAAAGTAGACCACAGAGGAAGGACTCGGGACATTTCCCCATTTATTGTGCCTATAGAGTTCTTGAATTACATGAAAATCCTAGATCGGCTATTTCAAATAATGCTAACAATGCTGAAAGAATTGTGGATGGTAGCGGATTAAAAATATAACAATGTGACATTAACAGAATCAAACAAGCAAATTTTGTCATTTTCATGACATTTAGAGACGAGTTTCACCGGTATTGAAGTATTTTTCATTTTTCCCCTAAAAAGACCTTTGTACCAGTAAGAACACAGCTGCTTTTCAGAATAAAAATTGTTACCTTCTCTGCTGCAAGATGATCAGCCCTTTTCCGACATAGAACACACCTGCATCAGTAAAAGTGATGGCATATGAAAATTTACACAAGATAGATGTTTCTAAAGGCTTTAATTAGCAACAAAAGCATCAACCTTGATGCTGATAGATAATTACCCAAAATGACGGGCAAATGCAACCACAGCTTTCCTCTTTTTCCATAAATCAGAAATGGGAATTCCATTTCCATTCAAGTCGAACACTTTCTCCGTATCCAGCAAATTAGTAGTATTATCACTCAACGCAGCCGTCTTACTTCCTGCTATATAGTTAGTAGTAGGGAAATAGTATTATGGTTGATAAAGGTAGATCAATATGATTTAGTCTCTATACTACCTAGTATTATCCACTCTTAATTTTAAGTTTGATTCTGTGGGGGAAAAAACTCTCTAAAGAGATAAAGAAATCACTTTATGGTTCACCCATCTTCAGAATGTCCATAACTCTGAACGAATATAAATCAAAGCCTTTCAGTTTCAGATGAGTTGGTTCAATACAATATCACATTATAAAGAGGTTGTCAGTTTAAGTATCAGCTTAAGGCTCCAGTTCAACACTACTAATCTGCAACCCTAGAGTTCCTTTCCATCACCCTCCCCCCCACAATTATCCTGCTTAAAATTACAATTGAGATTAAGCAAGGACCGCAATATACACGCCAAAAATAAAAAAAGGAAGAAGAGCAGATGAAGCTTGCCTGAAGAGCTGGACATGGCGGATGCTGAAACGAGTCGCTTGGAGGGTGAATGAAAGATGATTGAATTGCTTTGAAGATGATGGAAGTCGACACAGTAATTAAATTTTGGCGATAGCTTTGAGACTATACAGCGAGATGAAGGGTGAATAAAGCCTTTTTTCCTGGTGGGTAGAACGGTGCCGTACGGCGAGGTTGCAGAGAGGGAGATCGCCATTATCGTCAATTCCAAGCTTGGTCAGGGAAGAGATTTGGGAAGGTGGTGGGTGGCCGTTGGAATTCTCACTGCGTCTGTGGAAAATCAGCTTACACGTGGCTGAATATTATGTGACCAAGTTTCTAAGAAACTTATCACTACACAAGTTTCTTCTAGGAAAAATCAAACTGTAGCTCCGAGATTAAAATCAAATTTTTAATATATTTTAATAAAAATTAATAAAATATATAATTAAAATTAATTATTAATTTTGACTTAAATTAAAATTTCATCAAACATGATATTCAGCTCCTATTCGTCAACCTTTATTTCAAAATTATTTTTTTCTTATACTTATTTTTAATTACACATTTATATAATAAAATATTTTGTATGTAAATTTAAAAATTTTTCTCACTTTTTAACTACACATTTTTCAAAAAAATCATCATTCAAAATATTATTTTTCTCAATTTCTCTTTATAATGACCATCGAACGGGGACGGTATTTTTCAAAATAGTATAGCATATCTCAATTTTCTCAAATACAAATAGGAAGTCGTATAATTTTCACAATTTTTTTTTAATTTATTATTTTGTTCAAAAAAAAAAAAAATTTAGGCTGCGGTTTGAAACTTGAATGGCAACATTATTTGCAGCCAAGAACAAGAGCCCCTAAGTTGTCTCGAGATTGACCAACCAATTCGTCTATCAAATTTCGAGTTCGATTCGATCGACGACTCATCTTTAGATGTGCATGTGCTTTGACCCTTAATGGGTCTAGTCTAATTGAAGTTAGACTTTTTAAGACTTAAAAAAATTAATATTACTATTATTAGTTTGAAATACAAGTTCCTAATTAATTGAGTTTAAAAACAAAATTTTATTTAAAGTAAATTGAAATGAATAATATTATTTATAATGAAAACTATCGACAGTCATTCTACGTGACATACACACGACAGTACGTTATTTGATACATAAGTTACCACATTAATGTATCAAATAATAAATTGTCATGTGTATGTCTAGGAATGTCCAAAAAGCTCGTCGACTCTGACTAAGTTCCATCGAGCCGAGACTGGGGCCGAGCCCCATTTTGGGACGGTAGGAGAGCCCGGCCCGTGGCTCGTCACTAAGTAATATAATTTTTTTTATTTCAAATGTATTTTTTATATATTAATATTTAGTTATTATTTATAACACGTATAAATTGCACAAATTTTAAATACATTATAAAAAATTATAGATTTATAACGAATTAAAAAAAAAAAGAGCTGGCTCGGCCCAAAAAAGTTCGGGCAGATCAACATTTTTTTTTTAAATACATTATAAAAAATTAAAAATTTATAATGAATTAAAAAAAAAAAGCGAGCCGACTCAGCCCGTTAAGGTTCGAGCCGAAAGTTCGGGCCGAGCCTTTTTTTTGGCCGAGCAAAATCAGGCCCAAAAAAGCTCGGACTTGTTTTGCTCGATTCGAGTTCGAGCTTTGAATTTCGGCTCGTGGCTCGACTCGATTAGACTCGTTGATATGGTTCTTGACTATGAATAACGTTATTCAAGTAGAGATTAAAATCATATTAAAATTGAAAAATTAATTGTTATTGTTGACTTTTATTAGATGAGGAGAATTCAATAACGATTATATTTTTAATTTTAATTAGCTTTTAATTTCTACCTAACACGCCCTTAATTACTCCTAGTATACTCTGCTCAAGATTTTCAACAAACTCCCAAACGTTGCCCTAAATTCGCAGGCATTTTGGAATCTGTGGAAGACCCTCCATACACGTTAATAGACGCAAAGCCTAAAAGATCACTTCGTCACACAGTTCTCCCCATCTTCCCCGGAAAAGTAAGATTACATTCAAACGCCGTCGCGAATACCTTTCCCCCACAACAAACATGGCGGCCGTGATCCGAGCTTTCAGACCCTCCTCGTCCTCCTCCACTTTCACTAATTATTTTATTCGAAGGTCTCTATCCACGGCGGCGTCATCGTCCGCCGCACCCTTGAAATCCGAATCCTTCACTCCCTTGATAGATTCTAAGGACAAAAATGTTCAGTGGGTGTTCCTGGGATGCCCGGGCGTTGGAAAGGGTACCTTCGCCAGCCGCCTCTCCGTCCTGCTCGGTGTGCCCCACATCGCCACTGGAGATCTTGTCCGTGAAGAGCTCTCTGCCTCTGGTCCACTCTCCAAACAAGTAAGCCGCCTCTTAGCCTGTGTGCACGTTTGTGCCTATATGTAGAATAAATATCAACATTGCCTTTACATGTAAAATATGACTTCTGGGATACGTTGCATGAGGAATTGGGATATTTCTTTGTTTATTTTTAGATCAGGAGCTTGTCTTATAAATTATAATTAAAGTTAAGGTCTTTTTTTCCTTTTTAAATGGATATATAGATGCATGGTTTTCAGGTTTGAAATGATTTCTATATATTTGAGATCTATTGGAATTAGAGATTCGAAAAGCTTTTCATGTAGCTTTAACGTAATAATTGACAATGTCTTAGTGGACAGGTCGTTTTGAGCACATCACGGGTAACCCCTGGTTATATGCAATATTATACAAGCCTCTTTCTTTGTGTACTTGTATATTTATGTAATTGTGTCTTGATTCTGTGTTGTAATAGTCCCTGATGGTTAGTTACATTGCCAAATGTGTACTGCTCAGGATGCATTTTGTGGTCCATTTATTATAATAAACTCGGTGTCGTATGTTGTTGATTCCTCTTTCTTGGTTCTCTTTTGCAGCTTACAGAGATCGTGAACCAAGGGAAATTGGTATCTGATGAGATAATTATAAGCTTATTGTCAAAGAGGCTTGAGACAGGAGAAGCTAAAGGTGAATCAGGATTTATACTAGATGGATTTCCCCGAACAGTTAGGCAAGCAGTAAGTATTTTCTCCGTGTATATTAGCTTTTCTCAAAACTGTACCCTTCTAAGGTTCCTAGAGATAGGTCATGAAGGTTATGATATGCTAGACATTAAGCTTTCTATAAGGTCTGTCTTCAGAAAATAATTGCTGCTGATCCTGAGAACAAATTTTGAGTCGTGCTGATGATGAACTTCCAAATACTACACATATCAGGCTTGGTTGAGCTTGCTTTATTGAACTTCTTAATACATTGAGTATTCTCTGGTTCACAGATTCGAGAAAAGAGATGAAAAGCTAGAAATAAGGAATATACAAGATGTCAATGAATTATAGGTTTTCATTTGAGAATGTTAAAAAGTATATGCTTTTTTTTGATTTCTTGTTGGTCGGAGGTGATAGGTAGTTAATGATCCTGTTTCCTAGGGCTCCAAGCACTTCATTCGATTAATATTTGTTTCGTATTCTGCGCTTTGAGCAATGGTATTTCTTGACTTTCACTGGTATTTTGTTAATATGATTTGGCTTCCTTTTTCTTTCATGCTTCATGTTCATTTCAAAATTTGCTATTTAACCAGTTCTCCAAACATGCACTTGTCAATAGAAAATGGGAGGCCATTGCATTTCTCTGTTGCATGAAGTTTATGCGCATTCTACCTGCAGGAAATATTGGATGACGTAACAGACATTGACCTGGTGGTAAATCTCAAGCTTCCAGAAAAGGTACTGGTTGAGAAATGCCTTGGACGAAGGATCTGCAGCCAATGTGGGAAGAATTTTAATGTGGCAAATATCAACGTCAAGGGTGAAAATGGAAATCCAGATATTAGTATGGATCCACTTCTTCCACCTCCACAGTGTGTTTCAAAGCTCATTACTCGTTCTGATGACACTGAAGCTATTGTTAGTGAAAGACTTAGTGTATACTATGAGAAGGTACTGCATTATTCTCTCTTTATCGTGCTTTTTCTTTGCTGGTCAAATGGGATTGACGGGTGAGGGAGGTATAAAAATAGAAGATTACTTTATACGCTTTTCTTATGTACAAGGAACGAAAGTTAAATACATTTTGTTCTTTTAAGTAATGTGATTTCACTGTAGAAAAAAGTTGGGTGAAGGAGGATTTGATCTAAAATTGATCTTTGGAAATATCACTATTTTCTGGTTAACCTTATGCACTTCCATTCCTTTTTCGGGTTCAGAGTCAGCCAGTGGAGGACTTCTACCGTAATCAAGGGAAATTGATGGAATTTAATTTGCCTGGAGGTCTCCCGGAGTCATGGCCAAAGTTATTGGAAGCACTTAACCTTGATGAGAACGAGGATAAGCAGTCTGCTGCAGTGTAAATTCCCATCAATTGCTTTTCGGGTTCGCTGTATGCCAAAATTTTTGCAGAAAACATAGAGCATTTATATATTTAGCTTTAGTACCTTCACTTCATTTTTCTCTGCTGAAGAAAAATAAAAACCATGGAGTTTCACGCAGACATTAATCCTGGTGCGTATGCTCAGTATTTTTTTTTTCTTTTTTTCTAGGAGTATAGTTGTAATATTTACCCGTGGGGGTTGAAGAGAGAGACTATTCATTAATTCAAGTAAAAGTGAAATAATATGTTTCAAGTTTCCTTAATGCATTGGACACACATGTAAAAAGGTTTTTCTCTTGTGATTTGCGCTTCGGCAAAGGCATATCCTTTAGAATTTGGCAAGGACAAAACTTGATATGTCAAATGAACTGTACCTGTAGTGAAATTGGTCGTCTAAGTGTAGACGTGGAATGAAGAAAGGCTAGGAGTGAAGCTTGTTGAAAAATACGACACAATGAGCCACATAAAAACGATTGATAACATCGGCTGCCATTTTGTTAGAATCATGCATGTTCTTCTGAAAGAAATGTGAACATTTACTCAGACTCTTATCAGGTCCTCTTCAAGATTGGACCTTATTGTCACACAGGAATTTAACCCAATGACGGCAAGTTTCAAGAAGTAAAAAGGATTTTATGGTTCTCTATTTACATGCATTACTTTATAATTTCAACGGTCTTAATTGTATTGTGCATACTTCAATGATAAAGAGGGATTTTTGTAAAGGGTTTCAGTTAGTAATTGTTTTCTTGTTATGAGCCACAATTCATCAAACCAACAATTTTTAAAAGAAATTGAACGATTGTTTTGAATGAAAAAAATCAATGCTAAAATTCATATCGCTAAAAATAAAAACAAAATCCAATATGATCAATAACATTGAATGAATCAGCTACTCATTGATAGCCTCATAATTTTATTTTATTTTTTAAAATCAAAATTGAAGCATATTAATACTTAGGGATTATATGATAATTTTTTTTCATAAAAATTAATGAAACGTGTGATTGAAAAGTTGATTGAAAATTGTGAATATTATAAAATACGTGATTAAAATTAATTGTTGATGAATTTTTTGGACTATTTCAAAGGTGCATTTTGTATTTACAAGGCCCATGGTGTACACAAGGGCTTACATTATTACCAGAAAAATAATGGCTGCATTGGGCTTCTCAGAACACCACATTCAAAGAGATTGCTTTCTATACATTCCGTTACTGCAAGGCATGTACATTCGTGTGTATCTATCTAGGGATGTCAAAAAAACACGACAAATTAGGATAACCCGTTTAATCGGGTAT
>CAIGRK010333958.1:0-10882 GCA_903798315.1 Fraxinus greggii | reverse complement strand
TTCATGAGACGATACTTGTTCATCATTATATTACTTGATAATGAACCGTTCTCTTGCAGAATAAAATCAACAACTAGCTAATAAATAACTTTAAATTTTGTTAAACATTCACTAATACTCATTTTGGTCTTCACGTCTCAATTTTGAATGCAAGCGGGCGATGCTTCTGACTATTGGTTGTTCATCCATTTAGATTGCACGTTGTACAAGATCTTAAAAAACGTGAGAGAACACTGTATTTTTTTTTTTCTAATATGAATTTTAAAAAATAATAAAAGAATAAAAATTCAAATTAAAACAATTCGAAAACTTTTCGTGGTTTTAATTTTTCTGCGTTTGACGAACCATTTTTATTAGGTAGAACGATCATATTAGTAAATACAAAAAGTTAAATGTTTAAATATTTTTAATCATGCTTCGTGTACATTTTTTTTTTTTTGACAATATTGTTGACAATATGCATTGGACAGTTTAAAAAACAATTTATCTTTTCAATTAGGATTTTTTTGTCGAATATAACACTGTCAACAATATTGTTGTCAAAAATCATTGTACAAAAAGTATTATCCGAATATTTTATGGTATTTCTTCTTTAAGTTTATGTATCTTGTTACAGTGGCAAATTCAATGACAGAAGGAACACGTGTCAATACATAATTGAACAATTTGAAAACAATAATAGTAACACCCAATCTCACTCCGCCACAACACCCCACTTCACTCCTAGTCATTGACTCTGGCCAAGAAACATTATTCTAAGTTTATTACAAGTGTCCTTAGGGGACAAGCTTGTTTGCTCTCTTATATATGTGAACTCACAATGTACCATATATATGTCTGCACTTCTTAAAAGTAAAATTTTCTCCTCTGCATGGAATATTAACACCGGCCCAAAAATAGGCTTTGTTTGTCATGACCATATCAATTGATATTATCCCATCACTTGTTTTAACACCAAAACCTGTTAAAGCTTTGCAGTAAAATTCATTATTCAGGTAGCGTTTGCAGATTTGCATATGTTTGGCTAATGATTATAAATAATGAAATCACTTTTTATCCATATATTTTGAAAGAATCACAAATAATCAAATACTATCCACTTACACATTACTTATTTTTATATATTTATGATTTAAATCATTTATAAACACTTTCTAACATGTTCTCGTAATTCATACACCAATGTGAAGTATAAAATTAAGTGAATACACTACGATAAATTAGGCTTGTGTTACATGTTTTGGCGAATTCATATTGTTTCACGTCAGCATGTTTGATAAGTGTTTATAAATAATTGAGATTATAAATAGTAGCGTTTTAAAAAGTGAACCTAAGTGCTAGCGAAACGTTTCGTCTTGACAGTTAGTATGAAATTAAATGCAGTTTAACACTTAATGCGCACCTAAGCTCTCATTATTAATTTAATTTATTTTTATTTTTTAAAATCCTTTATTTGATTTAGTTTCACATTTTTCTTTCAAAATTGTCTAATTGACTAATTGTAAGAATTATTAAGTAAATATAATATTTTATAATTTTAGATATTTGTTATGCACTACTTAATTATTAAATAATTTTTAGAATGATAAAAAATTTAAAAAAAATTAAAAAAATAAGAAAAACACTTTTTTTTTTTAAATGCTTAGGCCATGCTTGGGCTAATAAAACTTGAAGTTTGGCTTCTGCGTCTGACTACACTTTACGTTTTTGAGAACTTTGATAAATAAATAAATAAATAAATAATGAGCTGAAAATGTGAATAAAAAAGGACACGAGTATTTATTAACCATTTATAAACATGGAAAAAACACATCTCACTCTTAATAGGATTTAACTTTCTGGATTGACATGAATCCTACATCTAGCGGAAATTAAAAGCCTCCTTTTGTATGTATTGAGAGTATCTTGTGGGGAATTTTTTGGGACTCGGTGCATAATACTCCTTTGTCTTCTTTTTGCATGTGTACAAAACCACTTATAATACTCCTTGCGTTCTTTCAATTTTGCCTTAAAAACCCGATTTCACTATTGTTTCCAACCTTAATCCGCATGGCAACAAATTAGAGAACAATGTAGACTAAAGAAAAAAGACTGTAGAGTGTCGACAACACGCCCCCACACACCAAACAAAAGCTGGGGGAATAGAATCAACAGTGTCCTCTGTCTAGTTTTGTCTTCATATTGTCTTCGTGAATGTATATTACATACACATAACACAAGTATATATATTGATAATATGGGAAGGAGAAAAAAAGGCAATAAGGCAAGGTAGAGGTGAGCATGAAGGGAGGAGAAGTAATTGCAGAAGAGAGAAGTGGGGAGATTAGGGGATGTATAAAGAGCAGCAAAGGGCCATGGCTGGTTCGTAGAGCCACCAAAGACGGCGGCGTAGTGACTAAGTATCGGTATCCATCGGAGAGGGAGCGGCAGAACAATAAACAAAGGGAGAGACGACGGCGGTCCGTGGCCCATAAAATCTTTGCAGGGCTTAGGGCTCATGGGAACTACAACCTTCCAAAGCATGCAGACACCAATGATCTTCTCAAGGCTCTTTGTAAAGAGGCTGGATGGCAAGTTGAGGAGGATGGAACAATTTATAGGAAGGTTGGTTTCTTCAATCCATCGTTTTCTTTGAACTGTTTGCATTAAGTCTCGTTTCCGATAAATTTGAGATTGACTCTACCATTGGCAGAGTTTACCTATAATTTTCATTAGGACAAGTTATCCATGTCCTAATGTTAGACATTCTAATTTAATTTTCTTGTTTTAATATTGGTAGCATCCTGCAATGGGAATGCCAAGCTTGATCAACATAGATTATTGTCAAGTTTCGACGGACGAAGATCAAGAATATTGTAAATGCATTGATGATCATACTGTGTCGAAACTTGGAGATCGTCAGTCAAGAACCATTTTACCGCTTGAAGAAGAGCATGATATTACCCTTACCCTAACCACATTGCCAGTGGAATGATTATGTACTGAAAACTTACTATTGAAGTGATCCCAGTTCATTTTCTTGAAATACCTATAGTGAATGTTTGGTGCTATGTGCTGGGTAGACAAGGGTAGACAGTATTGTAATCGATTTTCTTCTTCATTTTTAGCCTTAAAACTGTTATTTTCACCCAGGCCTCCTCAAGTGCTCCTTTGAAAACAATCAGAAGTGTTAAATTGGAACACGAAAACGTGAAACGGTCCTAGTTACTCTTCGGGGCCATATGAGGTGAAAATCTCTTGTATGGTTCTGTATTCATTCTTAATCAAAGACTTGATGCACACAAAATATTTTTAGATAGGTAGTTTCATCACTCGAATTCAAGACCTTTGCTTGCTCTCATATTAAATTAAATCCCTCCATCTAAAAGTTTAAACCTTTAAAACACAGGAAAATTAAATGCTAGTTTCGATGTTGCACTGAATAATATAAGCACAAAAAATTTCATTCCAGGCATCAGGCACTCCTGGAAGACACCAATGTGCACAATCTGCATAACTTCTTGGATTCAACAGTTGATCTTCTGTTATAACCACCCTTTGTTTTCTGTAGACCTGAAAGCTGTGTTATGTTGAGTATTTGTACCTCCACACCTCTTGATTTGAATTCCTCAAAAGCACTCTCTACCGTTCTCATCATCTTCTGATTTGTTTCACCTAAGTAGCCTTTCGGAAAATTGGTTCTGTTTCTTTATAGCAATTTTGATTTGCACTTGTACTCCGTTCATCACCCCCTGCAAATATTAAATATTACATGGCATGTGATATCTGAAGCATTGGCGTCAGCAAAGATTGGTATTCAAAACAAAAAATTACAAAGAATTTCTTGTGATTTAGGGTCTGTAAAGTAGAAATGGTATTCAAGTTTTTGAAGCGTCTTATCATTATATTGGATAGTACCCTTAAAACGGGCTTGTAAAGCGAAGTCACTCGATTGACTATAAAAGAATTGACATAAGTGACTTGTTACACTGTTAAAATTAGGGATTCCATTTTAGAAGGTCAACCTTGTTAAAATAAGTAATTCAATCCTTCAAACCAATTTTGAAATTCATGTGCTCATTTTTTAGTCTTAATTGGATCAAATCGCTTGTTGGAACTTAATGAGCTCTGATACTATATTAAGATTTGAAATTCCATCCTAAAATGTTAACTTTGTCAAGAGGGGGTAACTCAATCCTTTATAAATTGCTCTATATTTTCATCTTTATTATTATGCAATGGCACTCATCAAATTCTACCTCTCACTTTAGACCTAACATTCGCGACAACCTTTATATTCGAACTTGGTGAATACTGCTAGTTGCCCTACACAGGTCGTCTTTCCAAGGAGGTCATCTCCAAAAAGATGCATGCTTTCATACAAATTGTTACTACCAGATATCATACTCTTAAATGGTATATAATGAGAGGTGTCTAAGTGCCTATGCAATGTGCAATCAGAATCACTAAAATCGTATGCTTATGTGGGGGATGGGGGTGGCTTAAATGTATAAAAATCTATCATACCTTGGTGAGCTGGGGACATGCTAATGATGTATAGCTTTATCCTGGTTCTGTTAACATTGATTTCCAGCCAATCTGACAATGTCTTTAGGGCCATTCCATAACTTCTTAGCATATCTATTTCCTTGTAGATGCTATCTGGGCTTTCAAATTATCCCCACCTGATAAATGTCACAGAATAAGCTGTCAATTAGTGCTATCACGAATTTTGGAGCTAAAGTTTCTAGTTTCATGAATTGCTTGAAGATTAAGATTTCGACAAATTCACTTACAGAACCTTCATTTTAGGGCTTACCCACCAAAGTTATGTGTTGAAGATGATTATATCTGCATCAGTCCAATGCCTGGCATGCTTCTTTATTGCTTGTACTCTAACAATTCTGTCTGGTAAAATGTGGTTCATTGGATCATCAGAGTTCGATTCGACTAGCAATGGCGACCAATAGAAATCAATAGAGACATTGTATTCCTTCAATTCAATCAATTTCGTGTATTTATAACACCAATGGAGATTAGAAAATATAAGTTCCACATCAGCTAGACATGAGAATATTTCGGATAAAGGAATTTGGTTAATCACCAATAGACAAACTTTTTGGGATAAAACCCAAAGTCCCACAATGATGAAAAAGCAAAGTTGAGCACAATTTCTACCAAATGTGACGCAGTTAAAACTCACGACGGCCTTGAAGGTAAACAAATTGCCAATGATCTTTCTGGATTTAGACGGTGAAGGAATTGATGATTCCACCAGGCAGACCAGTGAATCCCATTGATTTCTGTTCAACGAATCGCCAACGAACACAAGCCTCTTACCCCTTAGCCTATTTAACAAACTTGTGGCATTGTACTTTGCTACACGAATAGATTCTGATATTTCAAAGTTAAAATTCATAGATAGACAAAAAGACCATGACAATTTCACATCAGAGTGCGTATCTTGGGAGGTCACATTGGTGAGGCTGCCACCTCCAGTTCTGATAGTTCAAGTCCTTCCTGCCATACTTCTCGCAAGCAAACTCGTCTGCCAAATACAAACATTTTCGCTCTTTGTAAAGAGGGTAAGACTGGTTATCGATTACCCATCTGCCCCTAAACAAGTTACATTCTGATGACGAGTTATTCTTCATAGCCTGAGGTTCTACCATTCACTGCTTATTTTCTGTGGTTTTCATGCATATGCCCGCAATGAGCAAAAGCACTATGGGCAGAGCCACAACGCAACGGTAGTTGAATTTTATTCCAACAATACGATTCGCATTAGCCATGTGAGTCCCTCTGTGTGTATCCGTACATGTATTCTCCGATTTTTTTATGAACGGAGAATAGGTGAATTTGTATACCAAATTCTTGAGCAGTTGGGTTTGGTTCAATAATTGGATGAAGTCAAACTATTCTTAATTATTTTTAAGAGTAATCTAATAAGAATAATGCCCAGTGTACGGGACAATTTTTCACAGGGGTGTTACAGACGCCTCACAAAGGGGGCGGGCCCCACATGTATTTTAAAAAAAAAAATTGGCACGGGAACCACTTGTGTGTCTTGCATGGTAGGACCTGTGAACCAGGTCGTGTACTTCAAGCATTGTTCAATAGTAGTTAGAGAATGTGGTTTTCGGATCATCCAATAAAAGATTTATTTTTCTTGTTTTCAGAACTTAGGTCGTATTTGATAAGCCTAATTTTTCAAGGAAAATAGAAAATAAATTTCATTTATCACTTTTTGACTTGTTTGATTGACAAAATTTGTCATGAAATTGTCTTTCATTACTTGTGTCATATCAACCCACTTTCCATATTCTTAAGGAATTGACTTTCTTATCAAAGTGGTGAGAATCCATTTTCTCAGCAAAATGGAATTGCTTTATTTTTTAANATTTTTTTTTCTCTCTTAGGTTGTATTTGATAAGCCTAATTTTTCGAGGAAAATGGAAAATGAATTTCATTTCTCACTGTTTGACTTGTTTGATTGACAAAATTTGTCATGAAATTGCCTTTCCTTACTGGTGTCACATCAACCAATTTTCAATGTTTTTAAGGAATTGACTTTCTTGCCAAAGTGATGGGAATCCATTTTCTTGGCAAAATGGAAATGCTTTATTTTTTAAAAAAGAATTTTATTTTTTTTAAATTTTTTTGACAATTGGAAAAAATTATAGACACCATGGTAAAATATTTTATCACTTTTATTGACAATTTTCATGCAAAACAAAGTCAAACGAATGGTATTAGGTATGATATATATATTTTTATTTTTTTATTTTTTTGGCAATTGGAACAAATTCTAAATCCAATGGTAGAAATAATTATCACTTTAATGGACAATTTTCATAAAAAATGAAACCAAACGGATACCAAACTTTCAACATTTTTCAGGTGTAAAATTATATCAATCAAACAGAATTAATTACAATTCACAGTAAAATAATTTCTAGGCAATTCAATACCCAGGAATTAATTTTCTTACCACCCATTTTTCACTTTCGCAATCAAACGGACCCTTAAAGATTCACTTATGCAGGATCAAATTAATTTTTAATTTTTTATTATTCACTTTAATTTTTTTTTTTTACATATAAATTTGAATGTCCATCCTGTTATGTTCGTAGTTGATACAATTTTTTCCCTTCCCTTCTGTTTCTTTGGAGAACTTGTTTATCCAACTAGCTACTGTTATAATCACAAACTACCTTTGGCATATCTTGGATCCTAGACAACATGTAGTACATAACAAACATCGACAAACTTTACATTTTAAGTTGAAACAACATATGATCATCAACTCAAGTTGGTCCATAGTTGAAAATATAAGCGTACAGAAGATGATTCCAAACATCAGGAATTCCAGGGAGACACCAGTGTATACAATCTGCATAACTAAGGGGATTAGATTTTTGTTCTTCTGTCAAAGGTTCCCATTGTTTCCTGTAAATTGAAGGGTGTCCATCTTTTCTGTAATCCGAGAGCTGTGTTATGTTCATTATTTCCACCTTTAAGCCTCTTTTTTGAAGTTCATTAATTGTAGTTTCAACTATTTGCATCATCTTGGGATCTGTTCCACTTCCCCTGTATCCCTCTTTGAATATTGCTTCTGTTTCAGTATAACAATTTCCTCCTTTGGATTTGCCCCATTCTTCTGCCCTGCCATTTCATTAAAACAAAAATTAACGCTATGATCTATGGTATTCGAGGAAACTTGCCTCAAATTTGTTAGAAATAAGAATTAGTTTATTGTATCTTACCTTTCATGAGTAGGTGACATACTCATGAAAAATAATTGAGTTTTAGTCCTATTAACATTGATTTCCAACCAGTCAGACCATGTCTTTAGAGCCATTTCATAGCTACGTAACATATCTATTTTTTTGTATATACCATCCGATTTGTTGAATGAACCCCACCTGAGAAAAATAATAGAAACTTTACATTCTCAATAAATATTCGATAGCATTTTTTTCACCAAATTGTGTGATAGCATTTTTTGTATCATGAATTGGCATATTCATTTGGATTCACTCTAATCATTGACCTAGTCAAAGCACAAGGCACTTCGGTCACTGCAACGGCTTACTAGCCGAACTAGTGACCTTTGACCTGATTAATGATCGGATCGAATCTGATATGTATAGTCGAACTAGTTTTAGTATGAATTTTTTGTTTAGTACTTACAAGACTTCCATTTTAGGGCGTCTCCACCAAAGGTAAGTGTTAAAGACAAGTATATCAGCATCTGTCCAATGCCTGGCATGCTTTTCAATGGCTTGAGCTCTCACAATCCGATCCGGTAACCGATGGCTGATCGGATCATCGGAATTGGATTCCACCAGCAATGGTGCCCAATAAAATTCAATTTTTGCGTTGTAAGCCTTCATTACGTTCCACAAAAGTAAATTGAGAAATGATATATGTACCGAGGGGGGACTACCGAATTGTGTCCCCTCTCTCACATGATTGGCGGGCCCCTCGGGCAGTAAAAAATGCCGAGCAGAGGCCCCACACCACTGATGTGAGGGGGGGGACACTATTCGGTTATCCCCCCTCGGTAAGTGTAGCACGGCCCAAGAAAATTTATGCAGGTGACAGTAAAGAGGGAGAATAATGATAAGTAAAACTGTTTTGTTTTTATCATTATTAATGTGTCTTACACAAATTCAATGACAATTTTAAGACAATAACTTAATTATTTCAAACGTCTCTAAAAATGCCGAGCAGAGGCCCCACACCACTGATGTGAGGGGGGGGACACTATTCGGTTATCCCCCCTCGGTAAGTGTAGCACAGCCCAAGAAAATTTATGCAAGTGACAATAAAGAGGGAGAATAATGATAAGTAAAACTGTTTTGTTTTTATCATTATTAATGTGTCTTACACAAATTCAATGACAATTTTAAGACAATAACTTAATTATTTCAAACGTCTCTGGGAGTTTTGTGTTTACGGAATAGAAAATTTGTGTACATTCAATCACATAGTACGTAACAACATACACAATCTTGTATCACATACACATCGCTATGGGACCAACCTGTAATCCCCACCACCCTATCAAAGACAAGTTGAATAAGAAACTTGGCCTCACTTGACCTAATCAAGATCGATCGACTTGAGTCAAGATCCTTTAATGCAAAAATTCTTACTCAACCAACATGAAATTCCTCAACTCAAGCTAAGTTGAATTGAGAGGTGCCAAGTATTTGAATTTCGTCCCACTCGACCCTAGTTGAACGATCTCGATGGTATCTAGAAAATGCTAACACAAAATTATAATAATTAGTTTATAAACAGTAGGTATGGACTGACCTTAGCCTTGAAGGTGATCAAGGAGCTGCCATTGTTGTGCATAGATTTAAGCCCTTTTGGAATGGCCTTCTCAAGTAGACATACCATTGAAACCCACTGCCCTCTATTTAGAGAATCCCCCACAAAAATTAATCTTTTATTCCTCAATCTCTCCAATAGTGCTGTGGCATTGAACCTTAATTAAGATAAGAAAAAAACATTCCACCGACTTTTAATCTTTGACGAAAATATAATCTAAACAAACATGTCGTCCCTTCTTAAGAATTTAAGTTTTTAGACGAAGTATATTTTTTACGAGATCATAGAAATAAAGTTATCCTCTTTCTAAATATTTAAATTTTTAGATGAGTATTTCATAAGTATGTTTTTTACAAGATCATAGAAATAAAGTTCTTCAGTCTTTCTAAATGTTTAAACTTTTAGATGAGTATTTCACTGCAAACTTTGTGAATGAGAGAGAGAGACCTTGGTAGATCACAATGGTGAGGTTGCCATCTCCAATACTGATAACTCAAGTCATCTCTCCCAAACTTGCCACAAGCCAATTGATCCGACATGAATGTACACTCTTCCTCTTTGTAAAGAGGATAAGTCTGGTTATCAAAAACCCATTTTCCTGAAAACAAATCACAACCAGAAGATGAAGAATCATTCCCGGTCGTTTGATGAACTACTGCATCATCTCCTTCTATCAACTGCCCACTCTCTGCAGTCAAATAAATGGCTCCCACAATTAAGGCAGCAACAAGCAGTGCTATAAGGGAATGGAAACTACACCTGACTGCCATTGATCCATTAATGATGAACGATGTATTCTTTTTCGTCATTCCGTTTTCTCCTTTCATGATGAGGGATCAGCGTGTGGGAGTCCTTTTTAGGGTTTATCTTATCTATAACATCAAGTATTTTTTAGTCGTTGGTTACTTTTCTTTTCTTCTTTGGGTAATCAAAGCGGTTGGAGAAAATGAAATTTCAGGATTTGTAATGATGAATGAGGAGTAGTACAACTGAATTAAGGAGTTGTTGGGTCCTCTTCCATTAATGCTAATTACAAATGTACCCCATATAACTTTTTTTTTTTAATTTTTTTTTTCAGTTTTAATATTATAGTCCTAGTGCCAATTTATTGATTTTTCAAGTATATAACTATATACGCAAATTAATGTCGTTTAGCTAACGAGAATAATTTCAGAAGATAGCGTCATTGCACGAAAACAAACCGCGAACATTCTAATTGACCATTTAAAATTAGGACTCGTGATAAATAGTCAATGACGGAAAAGTATTTAAAGTGCCACGAAAAATAAAAAAAATGTTCTTCTGTATCTTAGCTCTTGTTTGAGTCACATTAAAATTTTCATTATTATTATTCTACTCATTTTCAACCACACATTCTTCAACAAAATAATATATTTCATCATATCAATATTTTTTCCTTTTTTTTCAATTACACATTCTCCATCAATCTATTATTTCAAAATACATTTTTTCAAAACAATGTTGTTCAAACACACCCTTAACATATGAATCATTGAAAATATTCAAACACACCCTTAACATATGAATCATTGAAAATATT
>CAIGRK010333840.1:0-12419 GCA_903798315.1 Fraxinus greggii | reverse complement strand
CCTAACAAGAACTATGTTTCTCTATTAGTCATACTTGTCTATAAGTAACAAGAAGTTATTGGAATTATAAATTCGAGTGATATATAAGTGTGTAATATTTGTGAACCGAGGAAGCCCATATTTGGTTCAACTAGAAAATTAAATCGAAATTTAATTAAAGTTAATAATTAATTTTAATCATATATTCTATAATATCCAAATCTTTTCAATCATATATTCCATCAATAATTTTACTAAAAATATAATTTTCATCTAAATCGGGAAAGATATATGTTAAAATTAAAATTTGATTTTGACGTTAAATTACAGTGTACCAAACAAGCAATTAGGATGGAGATTGATGCAAATCCCATGATTAGGATACGTGTACATCACCAACAGGTCAGGCGAGTGCATGTTCTATTGCTCCTAATAATTTCAGCCGCCACTTTTAATACAGGCTAGTCAACATCTAACCATGTTTTTTAATTGCTTATTAACCCTAAATTTAGGATCAATTAATCTGGTTTAGTGAAATCATTGACTTATGGCCCACCACATACCTTATCATGCCTCGGACAAACATTATGACTTGGTAGCATTGATTTTTAACTTAAGTATTCAACTAGTAAATTTATTTACGATAAACAAAAAAGTTGTACTAAAATTTTATAATAGTCACAATGACGAGAACCATTCAAACTAGAAATCACTATTAGTTCATCATGTGATACATATTTCTCTGGACTCTGAAGCAAAGTTCACTTCAAACTCGATTTTTTGTATATTGAAGCAAGACTTATTTTTGTGAAAGTCCAATGATACTATAACAAAAATTTGGATAAATTTAGGATAAGTCTCGAACTACTCGCACTCTTCAAATATGAACACTCTTTATTTGAGATTACAAAAATAAATAGTTTAGAGAAGAGATACGTAGAAGGGGCTAGGCTTCTAAACCCTCATTTTTTACATACTTTTACGACAAATAGCATACATTTTTGCATTTGGAGTTTCTCTCAATTCACAGTGATAGTAAAGCATTATAAACGTGTGTACACTCCCTCCTATAAATTGTACAAACAAAAATTCATAATAAATCAACTAGCTAGGTTGAAAATAATAAACTTTCTTGAATGATGCCAAATTTGATTACATAGTCATAAATATAAATTCGTAAATAACCCTATTCCAAACCTTATCTTGCTTAATTTCATTATCAGAGCTATGCAAATAATGTTATATGCTAATTGTTGAAAAACGAGAACTTAATCTGTCTTAATCAAAAAAATCCAATTTTCGAATGTTTGCGACCAATAATAATCAATTCCAAGACTAACTAAAAATTATTGAGTTGAGAATGAGGATTACATTAATTGAACTTTGCACAATGTGGAAATTTGAGCCATTAATAAAAGTATAAAGTTTAAATTATTGTCAAACATAAGCAGTTCTATCATGGTCGAGGTTATTAGATTCGATACGTCAAGTATAAACTAATATCAAATTAGTGAATACTGTTAACGATTGTTTCACATGAAAAATCACTATCGATGATCGAAGATATAATGACTTATGACGGTAATTTTACAAAGTTTTAAAGATCAAATAAGGCAATTTATGTTTAAATTATTCTCAAACATGAGAAATTCTATCATGGTCGAGGTTATTAGATTCGATACGTCAAGTATAAACTAATATCAAATTAGTGACTACTGTTAACGATTGTTTTACATGGAAAATCACTATAGGTAATCGAAGATAAGATAACTGCGATGACTTACTATTGTAATTTAACAACATTTCACAACGTTTCAAAGATCAAATAAGGCAATTTATGGAAAATTTAGTTAGATTTAGAGAATTTTTTTTAGGTAGAGCGTATGTCTACTCATTGTTTATAGAGAAGGGGTGAAGGATGTCGAGGGAAAGTGGCCAACTTATTTTGTCATCTTCAAATTCACCGATAGATCTTTAGGTGCTCATCAATCATATTTGAACATACGGTCATCCGTTTTTAAGTTAGAATGTTACTTGCAAAATTTGAAACTTGCATGTAATTTTAACATTGTTGCAATTGATTATGAAATATTTTATTGATTCTTTTGAATTTAAACTTTGATTTCAATTGATTTTTTATTTTATTTTTGTAATATGATATCTCGAAGAGGGCCATAGAGCCATCATTGTCACGAGTGACAACTTTATCAATTTAAGTGGTAAATGCACGCGGAGTGACCTAAGGGAAGAGAAATTAATGCAGATAATTCATGTCAAACACATTTGTTGCTTTCTTGGATTGCGCAATCTAGTATAGGATCACCGGTCAAAAATAGCAGCTACAACCCTACAATCCCCATGTGTGAGCATGCATTCATTATATAATGGGGAAAAATTGCACCATTGGTCCTCAATCGTTTAAAATGAACAGGTTGGACACAATAATTCTATAATAATGAAAAATGACCAAATATTCATTAAATTACCTTTTATTCTCATAAAAATATATCTTTCTTGAGTTCTTTTGGACTCCAGCCCCAATTACTATTAGGAATTGTAAAATTCATCTTGAATCTTTTTATTTTTCAGTTGAAATCCTATTTTAAAATACAAATAATAACATTAAAAAAATATATAATTAAATGTTGTGGTAAATGAGATACCTTAATCTCCGTCCCGCCCCGCCCTCACCTTACCTCTCGAAAAAATTTTATGGATGGAGATAGTATTTTTTAATACCACCCCACTTGTCCAGCGCATTTTCACCCTTAGTCCAAGTCAAGATGCAAATCTAACTTCATAAAATTGATATTGATGGATGTGTCCTATTTAAAAGAAATTTAGACCATTTACATCAGTAAGGACTAATTATGAAATTATAATGGAAGATAAGAGACCAACTTGCTTACTTTGAAAAGTTAAAGAACAATTTGTTACGAGAAATATTGGTTAGGGACCGACATGTGTAACTTTCAATAGAGAGAGTTGCAAATTATCATGCATTTCGTCTCTGCAGAGCATCTCCAATGTGATTTATTGTACATGTTGCGAGCAAAATGAGGAATGGAAAGAAAATCTCCAATTTAGTACACCCTCCATAGCTAAATAACCTCAACTTTTTTTTTTTGTCACGTAAATATTTTGAGGTGATATGACACACTTTTTAGTGCAATTCATATTTTCGTCGAAGATCCTCTTAAGAATCTTGACGTTGCAGCTGAGGCATGTGGGCAGGTTTCCTATGTTTAGTAAATGCGATGTGATCAGCCATGTATGTTTGTCTACTGTTCCGTTACACTACAATAAATTCAAGCTTCTTAACTCTTCTATAGCCTGTACGTATAAAAATATATATATGCCATACTTCCCCCACCTCACCCTATTGAAACTTGGAAGTTAAGATTCTTTGAATTTGAAGATTAAACTATTTGAATTAATCAATTTAGTCTATGAATATCATCATGATCATCAAATAAGCACTTATGTTAGTCTTGATTCTCGACCGCTCAACTGTTAAATTAACTTATTTAAAAGTCTGATTAATCCAAAGTCCTTAAACGCAAGTCAAATTTAGTTTTTCATTAAAGGTATGTCACAAGGGTAGTTCTATAAATGAATGATGTCGAGTCGAGATCTTTACATTCTTAGGTACTATGTCGAATTACTTTATCTAAAAACTCATTTTTTCTAATTTTTTTCACTTTCATTGGGAGGGAAAGAAACTAAAGAATAGAAGGTCACGTGGACCCAATCCCACAGCTGAAGGCCGCAAATATTGCTTACAAAAACCCCTCATACCCTTTTCATTCCAATCCTCACAATCTCTGTTGCCACTCTCATTCTCTCCCAGACACATATCACAAACGCTTACCATTTTTTGCTCTCTAAACTTTCTGCTCTACTTATCTAGCCATGGCTAGACCGCAGCAACGATACCGGGGTGTCCGCCAGCGTCAGTGGGGCTCGTGGGTGTCCGAAATTCGCCATCCGTTATTGTAAATTCTCTCTTCCTAAATTCTACTTTCAATTTACATACAATTGTCTAAATTCTACTTTCAATTTATATAAAGAGATCTAAGGGAACGTTTTCCTTCGAAATAAGAAAAAGAGGTCCAAGGAAAGATATAGTAAATAATCTGTAGCGACTAGTGGACATGACTTAATGCAGTTGTTTATCCGTGTAGGAAGACTAGAGTATGGCTGGGAACGTTCGAAACGGCAGAGGATGCAGCAAGAGCCTACGATGAGGCTGCAAGGATCATGTGCGGGCCAAAAGCACGAACAAACTTTTCGTACAACCCCAATGAGCCTCAAACATCATCGGCCAAGCTTCTTTCAGCTACACTGATGGCAAAACTACAAAAGTGTCAAATGGCATCGCTCAAAATGGCCAAGAAACAACCTATAAAGCAACTAAATGCAGCAGAACAATCTTCATATACTAACAGAGAAGACTGCATTTATAAAGAGAATGTTCCAATGGAGAGTGGACAAGAACTTAAGGCACTTGAAGATGATCATATAGAGCAGATGATTGAAGAGTTGCTTGATTATGGCTCAATTGAGCTTTGTTCTATTGTGGAAAATTAAACAATTGAGCCTGTCTTATTTTCATTTGCTTTTGGTTGAACTTTCTTCCATGTTTCTTGTAATATAAGCATGTTTGATATACTGAATTGATGGCTATAAGTATGATTAAAGAAGAATAATAAGTTAAAATCTCTTTCGTGGTACCGTAAATTAATGTAGAACATTGTCTATGTAACTTGACAATTTTAAACCTAATTTTGCTTCGAATGTCACCTCTCTCTCTAAATTCTTTTTCGATTTTTCGAGTCCTAAAACACTATATTGAGTTTGTTAGAACTCTTACAAATTATTGTGCTGCTTTCGTAAGAGACCAGTTGTTATATATTAGGAAATGATTGCTCACTACCTTTAAGTTCCGCAGAAGCTAATAAATTCGTCTAAAGGATACATCGTAAAATCAATGGGTTCGAATTAACTTTTGATCCCTTTTTGATCGTCCGTTCTTGTTTTTTGCCTATTTCTCTCTATTCACTGCTCAAATTTCGTTCCTATTCCTATAATCTAAAAATTCCCCACGTACGGCGAAAATTGCACAGGGTCAATATAGGGACAGGTGTCCCCCTGTAATTGGCTAAGGCAGAACTTGTAGTTTGATTTAATATGCCTTACAACCGCCACCCAAAAAAAATAAAAAATAAAAAGTAAAAAATTCGGAAGATGCTCGCTAGTTGCTAAAAATATGAGCAGGATTTGAAATAATGGGGCTCATAATGTATATTGATTTCTGGAGGAACACACTCATAGTTTTCTAGTTACCTTTTACAACATTTGATGACAGCTGAACAAATATATACCCTTGGTGTCTTAATTTCATAAAAAGTACTAATCTTTTTTCATGGGACAATCTAACATAGGTTTTCATTACAATCAGATATCATTCAATGACAAAAGCCACGCCAAGTCACAGTACATAAAAGAGCACGCACAAATCTTTTAGAAAATGACTCAAATGTCAATCAAAGATAATTTGTTTTGTCTTTTTTCCGAAATTTTACTGTCTATTTTTTGTTTCTTTTCCTTTTTCATCTCCTCGAGTGTTTGGTAGGTACTCTATACTTTATACCTCTTATATTCATAATAAATTTAGAATCGAAAATTCTTTTACGTCACAAACTTTAGAACAACTTTCTCTAAAAAGATATGGCGGTGTAGAAGTTGTTAATATTTTCATAAAGAGTGATGTTATATGTATTCACTGGAGATCATCTTCATGGAATGTGACATTAACTCATAAGATCAATAAAGTGAGTTTCATATTTATACATGTAATTGACTTTATCGCTTCACCCCAAATTAGATGTAGACAATCACATGTAGACGATCCCGATGGAGACGTATAGGCATTGAGAATCGAAAACCAAACACTTTCGAGCCATTTGATTTCCTTTTCCTTGGAGTAAAACGTGCAGCAATGCCATAAAGAAATTAAGTGCACGGGGTTGGATTGAAATTTGAATGTAAATATTGAATAACCGTAAAAACATTCCGCTATAGCAATTTGAAAGTAACATTTTCAATAAACTCTTTAAATACAAGAAGTTATTTATTTTATAGAATCAATGATTAAAAATAAGTTTAAATAGATTCCATATTTTAACTTGTTGAAGCCAAATACAATTTTTATTCTTACTTTATAATGATTTCATTTAATAAGCAACATATTTCTAACTCCATTTTTCAATTATTGTCCGTGAAATATAAAAAAATATGAAAGGTGAAGAGAAATTAATAAATATTAAAATGCAAAATGAAGAGTCAAAATTGTTGGAAAAAATATATGATGGATTTGAGTGATGAATTTAAAACAACTTACCAACCTTACCAAAAATAAATTGAACAAAGTAACAGTAAGGATATTAGTAAAAACTCCAAAGAAAAGAATGTAGCATCAAACAAATTGTATGCAAAGTCGAGACAATAGTTGAACTCCTTGTCCTTAAGTCGAATTTGCCCTGCAACGGTGCCTACGGATGATGACAATCGCTCACAAGATACAACGGTAAATTTCATGTGTAATAGCACTTTAAAACATAAGAATAACGAACCAAAAAATTGGTTTTTGTACACCTTCAAATGAAAATGGAAAACAACTTTTATACAGAATTTTGGCTAGGAAAAGAATGAATTTAATGTCATGCTATGATTACATATCATTGGGATGAACAAATAGACGTTCCAAGAGTCTAATTTAAAGAGAAGGAAATGTTGTGAATTAAGTGTCGCGTCTCAAACTCAACAACCTTTGCCAAGAGTAACAGAGACTATGTTGCTCGCTTCTCGCTTAAGCATTAAGCGAGTGATGGAGTTGGTCAAATTTCCAGCAAGTTTCCTCTCATTTTCTTCCAATTTTAGACCGTAACTTCTCATGCATTTGGAATTGGTTTGGAGATTCCAAATATATCACAACGATCTACTTGATGAGTAAAATAAGTTAGCTTATTTATTTCCATAATTTGACTATCGAATCACATTCAAATATTTGGTCGAAGTTGATACGAAAGTCACCTTTCATGATTTTATACTTTAACCAATTCCAAAAAAATAAAAATAAAAAGCATTATTTGAGTATATAGAAACTTTTACTCTTTAAATTTTAAAGATGCTCTAATATATAATATAATATACAAATTTAGAGAGAGAATATATCACTTGACTTCCTTCAAATAAAAATACAACTAGAAAAATGTACTAATATAAGAGCCTTGGAGTTTTTATTCCCAATAACCGTGTCATTCTCTCTCACACGATGTGTTAGTATAAATAATATTCTTTTTAATTTAATACTTCCAAGAATTTAATACTTCCAAGTGGCGTGTTTTATTAAAATAAAAATATAATATAATACAAATTTAGGAGGGGACTCAACCTAACCTCCAGCTCAAGGTGCAATAACAATAAATTTATCTAGTCTAGAGATTAAACTCTTAAAAATACACTTCATCCATCGTATCACAATCATCGTCATCATATTTTGAGTATAGTATCGGTTAGGATCATGGTCACTTTCATGTTCGCTACGAAGAAGATTGTATAAATTTATTATTGTATTCCGAGTTCAGAAAGTTCACATCTTCTCGCAATCTCCATGAATGTATTAAAAACCGTCCAACAAATTCTCTCCTCCTTAGATAGAAAGGTGATACCTCCACTCTCGCCTCTTCAACCGCCACCTTTAATGCGAATGCCACACATTCCCATATCCAACTCATACTGCTCAAAATCGAATCCTCTTCATCATTTGTTGGATTGGAATTTTCTTTTGTTTACTATCTCTACGACTTTCCCTTTCATCTTCCTCTCCTCTTGGTTAACCGACCGTACTTCATTTGTAAGCATGGAGACTTAAAGGTATCAAATAATTTTTGTCTACACTTGTTCCGCATTGCAAGTTTACAAAACTCTACCATAATTAAAATAAAAATAATTAACATTTTACAAAATAATATATATATATATATATATTTCTGGATTTGCCGTATCTTCGAAATCATTGTTACGGGTTTCAGCAAACTCAGTGTTAATGAAAGCGGATATCACCTTAAATATATTAGTTCTACATTGAAAATAAAAAATAAAAAATTCTTATCGACTGTGTAAGTCTATAGACTATACAATCTCATACTACATACTGAACGTGAACTATAAGTAATTTTATAAATTTAATTCTTCTATCGTGACAAGATGTAGACGCTATTTCAATGATTTTTCATCCCCCCAAAAAAAAAGGAAAAATGTAACAATCCATGCTTGTGCTGTGCAATAATTTCTTTAATTTGTGTATGTGCGGGGTGGGTAGGATAATGGAACCATGTTAGGATACCCGTGTTATCTAAGTGGGTTACGTGCATGTTGATTCTAGCATGATCGCATGCAGGCACATGGACCAACCATCTTGTTTCTTAAAATTATATTTGATGATAGGAGAGACAAGAATACGTGGTACCATGTCTTTCATATGAAACAAGATTTGATTTGTAATTTGCTTTTAGGAAGTGATTTATATTTTGTTTAGTGTATTTATGTTTAGTAAGCAGTATTATTTTTTGTATACGAGATGATTGAATCCATAGACTACTTTTAAATTGTGTAATTGGCGCAAAACTTCCCTACCTATGAANCTAGCATGATCGCATGCAGGCACATGGACCAACCATCTTGTTTCTTAAAATTATATTTGATGATAGGAGAGACAAGAATACGTGGTACCATGTCTTTCATATGAAACAAGATTTGATTTGTAATTTGCTTTTAGGAAGTGATTTATATTTTGTTTAGTGTATTTATGTTTAGTAAGCAGTATTATTTTTTGTATACGATATGATTGAATACATAAACTACTTTTAAATTTTCTTTAACATTTTCTATTATTATTAAAAACATATATAATATATCTTGAAAATGTTTGATTCGTGAAGTAACTAGTTGAAAGTTATTGTGGTAGGTCGAATATTTATCTTGTTTGTCAAAAAGTTTGTAAACAAACGGTATTGTTTAAGTAATGAAATAGTGTCGTCCTGCGAGAATTGTTAGCCTTGCCCATTTCAATTGAACCTAGCTCTAATCGAGACTGATTTGTTTTACTTTTTAATCCGTGTTGATCAATTTTACTAAAAAGAAGTAAAATATTGCACGGATGAGTTTGGAGAAAATTCAAAGATGAGAAAAGTACTAAAAATTCGACTCCACCGATTAATTCATTTTAATTCTTCAATTCCCTTCATTGATCCAATTCATGTTCATAGGGACAATCAATTATCCTAATTTATAATGACCTCTCACAAAAAGAGGTTAGAACTATTTTCAAATACAAACTTTAAATATCTCTATCAAAACTTTGAATCTACAAAAATGCATTGATCATCAAGATCATTCAATTGCGATAGGTGATCAGCACAGTAGTATGTGAAGTAGGGTACGGCCATTGACTCGATCACCAACATTTTTGTGTGTTGTTTCCTTGTGTAAGTCCTTGTCAATGGGAAAGTGGGCAGGTGCAACATGAAGTGATGGCACCTTGAACTTCAAATTAACGATAAAGTTACAATAGTTTGTACATCAAATTTGATATTATTATGAGATGACAACTTTTTATATATTAATTACAATAACACTTTAAACAAATAATGACTGTATTTTGACATAGTTTGGAATGCCGATTTAATGTACACTCAAGTAGTTTAATTCAAGTTACAATTTTTCATTCACCATACGCCAAGTTCATAAAATACTATATCACTTTGAGGTTATATGGACGTTGTTTGTGTTTCACACCACTTTCATGAACGTCCGTGTTCTTGAAATCTCTCCTGTAAGCAAAGATAAATTTCAAGGTAGATGTCATATCTGAGAAGGAAAGAAAATGAAATTAAATTAAATTGACATAAAAGAAACATAAACGATACTAAAACTGAAAAAATAGCGTCAAACCCTAAACTTTGAACGTGAAACAAACAGTGTTAAACGACACTCACCGTCAGTGATAGAGTTACGATTACGGTTGAATTGACAAACATATCTTCTTTCGACAGTTTATGTCGCTAGAGACAGTTCTATCAAAATTTGACTAAATTGTTTTGAATGGCACTGAACGTTAATTTGCCATTTTCATCGAGCATTCAATGCTTTCACCAGGGAGAGAAACATCTACAAAATGTACTAGATTATCCAATGCATTCCACCCAAACTCAACGTAGTTATTTACAGCAAAAATAAATGATGCTGGTCGAAATTCAAAAACAAAATAGTAAAAAACAAACTTACTTAACAAATTAACTTAATGTAGCGTTCAAAATTGTTAAACAATTCCTGAACTTGTTCGAAGGCAGAATTTTAGTATCAACATCAGAAGGATTATAGTCAGTTGGAACTATTTCAACCATGTTTCTCACAAAATGGAACTTAATATCTACATGTTTAGTTCTATAATGATATACAAGATTTCTACTTAAATGTATGGTACTTTGATTATCTGTAAAAGTTCTAACTACTTCATCTATGAAACCAATTTCAGTTGATAAACATCTCGACCAAAGTCCTCCTTTCACAGCATCACATGTTGCAATATATTCAGTCTCAATAAAGGATAAGGCTACAAGTTTTTGTAGTTGAGACTTCCAACTTATACAGCCATCACAGAGAGTAAAAACATAAGAAGTGGATCTTCCTTTATCCAAATCATCTGCAAAGTCAAAATTAGTATACCTTTTCAAAATTACACCTTCATTACACTTTTGAAATTTTAAACCTAAGTCAAGTGAGCCCTTTAAGCATCTTAACATCCATTTTATTGCTAACCAATGAGGTTCACCTGGGTTAGCCATAAATCTACTCAAAATAGTAATATCATGAGCTAAATTAGGTCTAATACGTACCATAAGATACATAATGAAACCAAACATTTGCATAAGGTATTTTCTTCATCCTATCATATTTTTCATCAGTTTTAGAAGATTGTTCACTTGATAGTTTAAAATGATTTGTAATAGGTAAGGTTACAAGTTTACATTCAATCATATATTTGTTTCTAAAACCTTTTTCACATAGCATATTGATTTTCATAAAGCACACAGTTACTTCTATCTCTTTTTATTTTCATTCCTAAAATCCTTTTAACTTGTCATACATCTTTCATTTCGATTCAAATTTTAATCTTGATTTAGCAAAATCAATCTCAGATCTATCATGGCAAGCAGAAGCATATCATCAACATATAAAAGTAAGCAAACAGAATTAGGTCCATCTGACCCTTTGAAATAGAAGCAGGAATCAAAACCGCTCATAGAAAAACCCATATTTTGAACATATGATTGAATTTCGTATACCATTGCCTAGGTGTTTGCTTCAGACCATAAAGTGACTTATTTAAAAGACAAACTTCTTCAGGTTTAACATTCAGTTCAAAACCCTTTGGCTAATTCATATAAATTATTTTATCAAGATCACCATTTAAGAATGTAGTTTTAACATCAAGCTGGTCCAATTCCCAGTTGAAATGAGTAAAGAGAGCAAGCAAGATTCTGATAGAAGTATATTTTGCAACAAGTGAGAAGATTTCATTATAATCTATACTCTCCCTTTGAGTATATCTTTTCTCCACAAGTCTGGCCTTATATCTTTTACCTTCAGTATTGGGTTCACTCTCTTTCACTTTGTAGACCTATTTACAGTCAACAACTTTTTGATCCTTAAGCTTATTAACCAAAATCCATGTGTCATTTTTAATTAAGGAGTCCATTTCGTCTTTCATGGCTTCTATCCAAAGTTTGGATTATTTGCAGTTAATAGCTTCTTCAAAAGTTGTAGGTTCAAAATTGACATATTCCAATTCAGAATAGAGGGTAACAAATTCATCGGATGATTCTGGTAGAAGGAAACCTATTTCTTCTACCTCTATCTCTGATTAACTGATAGGCTAAAAGAGTATCAGTCTGGGTTTCATTTTCAAATTCATCTTGAGCTTGATCTATTTTAGATTGAGTAGTCTCCACCTCAATCAGATCATTAGGTTCAGCAAAATTATCTTCATTACTTTCCAAATAGATTCTTTAATGGTAATTGATTCAAGTTGTTTCTGATTTGCAGAACCATTACAAGGAAAAACATCTTCATTAAAGATAAGTGATATGAATGTAAAATACATATTTTTTTCTCCTCATTTAGTTCGTATTTTCATTTAGGTGATAATTCTATGGATATGGCATAATTTGGAAGAAATAAGCGAACAACGACCAAAATGAAAGAAAATGAAGTTTGGGGACTGAAATGCAAATACTAAAAAGTTATGTGGAACCTCACGATGAAAATTTGAGAGTGTTAGGAGTCAATTAAATGAAAGAAGACATCAAAGGGAT
>CAIGRK010333603.1:0-14945 GCA_903798315.1 Fraxinus greggii | reverse complement strand
TAATAACAAAATGAAACGGATTGATCTTAAGAAAACTCAAACCTTTTCTTATTTCATGAACAATCAAGAAAACCCACAAACATTTTTGGGAGCTTTAAATATGAAAGAAAACAGATAACCTAATGGGCCAATGGTCCCTTAATGGGCTGGACTTCGAAGCAAAACAAATAAACAACAAAAATAATGAACTACGAAACTTTAAATACAATTTTAACTGGGAAAACGACGTCAAACGTCCAAAATCCATCATACATCACAGCAAAACTTTGAGTTCAATCTGAAACGTCGCGAGCTTTCCGAAATGGGGTTATGGGTCAAAAAGGACACCGTGTGCAAATGTTATGTGAATTTGTTCGCGCACTGACCATCCAATCGTTCCAAATATGCTAGCGCTTGTTCCTCCACATTAGTCTCATCACGTAGTCCAGGAGGGCTAAGGTATAAACTAGGAGTCGAGATTTTAAGGAGCACACCTCCAGTAGGATCATGTGAGACTGCAGGAATTGAGGTCAGTAGTTTTAAGGGATAGACGAGTCAAGACCGTACTGGTAAGTTTGCTTCACTTTATATTGAATTATTGACCACCAGAGTTTTTAGCCAATTAGGGTTTCTCCGTGATCATCTTTGGTGTTCTTTATTGCTTTAATTATTGATTATGGTACTTGTTTGATCTAATCATCTAGAAACAATTAAAAAGTGAGTTGTTGCTTTTAATTGTGTAATTTCGCACGTGTGTCTAAATAATTTAAAACTTTCAAGTGGTATCAGAGCTTAATAGCGATCCTTGACCCAATATACTATCTAGATGAGTCAGTCAATTTTTGATTCGGGATCTATGTATGATATGGAAACCCGGGTAGCTTATGACCAATTGTTTGAAGAGTACCTTAAGTTGAAAAAAGTTAATAGCTTTGCCTTTAAAAAATTGAATAATCTTGAATTAGAAAAGGAGAATCTTGTAGCCAAACTTGAGGAATCCACAAGAATTTTGAATGAATTAAGAGTTGTGAAAGAATCATTAGATATTAATGTTAAATCTCTTATGAGTAATCTGGAAAAATCAAATACCCGACTCCAATCTTTTTCTAGCGGATTAAGAAAATTGCTAGCATGATAGGTTTGAATAAAAGAATTGAGGATAGAAGAGGAGTAGGTTTTAATGAAACAAATGCTCATACTGCTTCTTCTTTGAAAAATAAGTTTGTACCTACCTTGATGCCTAATGTTCAAAATTTGAGACGTAGAGTTACTCCCAATTTCATGCCCACGTGTCACCATTGTGGTAAGGTTGGACACAGAAGACCCAAGTGTAGCGAGCTCTTAAATAGGAACAAGACCAAGAATATTGGTGTTCGAGAACTGAAATCATTGGCACGACATAGGTTTCATCCACCTTAGGTTCAAAATTTGAAATCTATGTTTGTTTCTAAATTCATTCCCACATGTCATAATTATGTTATTTCAGGTCACATTAGACCTAAATGTCGTAAGCCCTTGATTAGGAAAAATAAACAAGATATTACTATTCAGTTAGATTCTTGACTAATCAAGTGAGTCACTTGACTGAGATGATAACTCAATTGACTAAGATTACATCTTCTTCTAAAAAGATTTGGGTCAAAAGGAGTGAACTCACAGGTCAAAATGATGATTTACATTGTGGTGTTGCTCACGTTGCTCTTCATGGTAAGAGCATTTTCGTGGCTCATTGAGTTGGTAGTTAGGTGCATGCATCTACATTATTCATGGTATCTACATATTCATGCATGCACTCTAAACTTTTTCTTTATTAGTTTTGCATTCTATTTATTATCTTGAAAAATGAAATTTAACAAAAACTTGAAAAAGGAAAGGATTCTCTATATTTTTTGGACATGTTATTTTGCTATCAAGTAGCAGTTAGGTTTATAATTGATAAATTAAATTTCCATTAATTTGTTTAGAACTTGTTTAGAATACCTGGTATATGCTATTACATGTATTTTATGCGCTACCCACATTAAACTCTTGTGAGTGGGTTTTGATAGCGTGTTTGAGATTTGGGGTGTCGGTCATCTGTATAGTGAATTGACTTTAAATATGGAATGACTTCAAAACTAGTTGACCTAAGCTCTTCTATGTTCCACTTAAAAAGGATTACTATTGAGTTTTAAAGAAAATGTTTTTGAATTAAGTAAAATGTAGTGAGACAATCTTATACTTTTCTTCGTAGTATATATGACTTGAATAATTAAGCATACAGTGTATCTTCATACCTAGTGCCCTATAAATCATCCAACTTTGGAGTCATCGACCTAAAGCTTGTTACAAGGGTCATATGGAAAGCATAATGAAGAAGTGTCTGCACATAAGATTTGAAAAATAAAAGAAAAATATCCATATATATGTGCTCACAGATAGGGGGAGAAAGAAAAAAATTACACAATTAATTATGAGCTCTTTGATTTATAAAGGTCCTGGTAATACTGAGTTTAACTTTATATTTTGAAGAATATATTCATTCATCAGAGATTCTTTGCAAGTCCTTTTTCATTGCTTTAAGGTTTTGAAACTTACTTACATGAGTTTAATGGCACTTTTCACGGATGAATGACTTATACAATTTACTCCATATAGGTTTAAAATAAATTATGTGAAAAATATTTACTATTTATGAATTATACATGTATAAGTAAGCAAATAACTATTCATAACCATACATTTAAATATTCATGAAAAATAAAAACAGTTGCCTCGAAATTAGAAATTTTTTATTCTCCTATCAAATGTTTTTACATAATTTTTGCATCATTATATATGTGAATGTTTTTTTTAACTCATTTCTCCCTGTGTTTAACAAGATTATTACTTTTCTTTCCTTTATTATCAGTGACAAAAAGAGGGAGAGATGTGTATTTATTTCAGCGAGTTGATTATATGAGTTAGAGAGAGAATTTTAGTTTTTTTTATTGATAGATGACTTATGGGGAGTCATTTAACATATGTGCTGGAATTTTATTATTGATATAGTTTTGTGTTTTGTCTATATTGATATAAAATTCTATAGTTTATTTCTAAGCTTATAATTCACATGATATTGCATGTTTCGATGTTACTCCTATTTTATTAAGTTTTTATTTAACTTAGTTATATGATTTTGATCTTGTTCGTTTCCTTTTTCTTTCCACGTGGTATTGTGGTTTCCATATGTTTCAGGAAACAAATTGACATATTATTGAAGAAAATTTTGGAAAGTTTATTTTTGGATAGTTCAAGACTTATTGACTATGAAATAAATATGATTCTGTCACAGAATGTCAAATGGAGAGATTGTTAAGTCCAACTTATAATTGGAAATTCCCTTTGTCAAAATCAAGTCCTAGTCGAAATATATTAGGAGTTTATCGAGTTGTAATCAAAATAAATATAGGAGTTATGGAATCCTAATTAAATTCAAAAGAGTTGGGTTGGTAGTATAGTCCTTGAAAGAGTTCAAAATTATGACATATGATCATTGAAATGCATTTACAAGTCCAAAGAGTGTCAAATAGTCGTACAAGTTATGCTCCAAATTCTCAGTCGTAACTTGCAACGCATTTTTCACATGGAAAACTTTGGAACTTGGATAAGGCTAACTCTAGAATAATTGAATCCTTTTGATTTAGCTTTTCAACACATTTTAAATCACCACAATCGGATATTAGGAGAGAAAGTTATGATAAAAATACTGACGATTGCTCAGCTGCTGCTCGCTGTCCCTAGCTTGGCGCTTGAGCAACAGGTCAACGTTTAGAATTCGATTTTACTTGAAACACTTGATTTTTCAATCCCTTTTCATCCCAAACACTTTCCATATGTATCCTACCCTATGAACATCTAAAAGATTGTGAATCATATTTTCCATAGAGATCATTCATTGAAAATCCAAAACACATTCATTGATTCAAAGAATCAACCACCATATTATTTGAGCCATAATTTCATTCAAACTTTGATGTGTTGATTTAGCCATATTGTTTTATATTAAAACATAGATCAAAATACACAAGATCTTTTGATCAAATACTAAATCATTTAATCCACCGGAGATAAATCGATACCAGGGATCGAGAGCTGTTGCAGAAGCACAAATTTGAGAGGACTAAGATGACATACCAGGAGTTGGGATTAGGTCAGGAGAACGTAGACTAGGAGAGGGTATAAACTAAGAGTTGGGATTTGTTTTAAAGGTGCACACCTCCAGTAGGATCAAGGAAAACTACAGGAATTGAGGTCAGAACTTCTTGGGGGTAGACGAGTCTTGACCGTACTGGTAAGTTTGCTTCGATATATAGTGGATTATTGACTGGCAAAGTGTCGGAGTTTTTACCCAGAAGGGATTTCTTCGTGATTATCTTTGGTGTTCTTTACTACTTTAATTATTGATTGTGGTATTCGAATTTAGGATAAATGGACTTGTTTGATATAATCATCTAGAAACAATTAAAAAGTGATTTGCTACTTTTCATTGTATAATTCCACATGTAGGTCTAAATAATTTAAAACTTTGAAGTGGTGTTAGAGCTTAACATCGATCCTTGACCAAATATTTTGTCTAGATGAGTCAATCAATTTCTGATTCGGGATCTGAGTATGATATGGAAATTCGGGAAGCTTACGACCAATTATTTGAAGAGTGTCTTAAGTTGAAAAAAGTGAATCACTCAGCCTTTAAAAATTGAATAATCTTGAATTAGAAAAGGAGAGTCTTGTAGCCAAACTTGAGGAATCCACTAGAATTTTGAATGAGTTAAGAGTTGATAAAGAGTCCTTAGATATTAATGTTAAATCTCTTATGCGTAATCTGGAAAAATCAAATACACAACTCCAATATTTTTCCAGTGGATCTAAGAAATTGATAGCATGATAGGTTTGAATAAAACAATTGGGGATAGAAGAGGTGTAGGCTTTAATGAAACAA
Source organism: Fraxinus greggii (assembly GCA_903798315.1). NCBI lineage: Eukaryota > Viridiplantae > Streptophyta > Magnoliopsida > Lamiales > Oleaceae > Fraxinus > Fraxinus greggii. Next base: position 10,006 of record CAIGRK010333603.1, on the reverse strand, counting down.
ATTCTCATATTACTTCTTCTTCGAATAATAAGTTTGTACCTACCTCGATGCTTAACGTTCAAAATTTGAGACCTAGAGTTACTCCCAAGTTCATTCCCTCATGTCAACATTGTGGTAAGGTTGGACACATAAGGCCCAAGTATCGCGAGCTCTTGAATAGGAACAAGACCAAAAATATTGGTGTTCGAGAACCGAAATCATCGGTACAACATAGGTTTCCTCCACCTAAGGTTCAAAATTTGAAATCTATGATTGTTTCTAAATTCATTCCCATGTGTCATAATTGTGGTATTTTAGGTCACATTAGACCTAAATGCCGTAAGCCCTAGATTAGGAAAAATAAACAAGATCTAACTACTCATGTTAGATTCTTGACCAATCAAGTGAGTCACTTGACTGAGTTGATGACTAAATTGACGAAGATTATATCTTCTTCTAAGAATATTTGGGTTAAAAAGAGTGAAATCGCAGGTCAAAACGATGATTTACATTGTGGTATTGCTCACGTTTCTCTTCATGGAAAGAGCATTTCCGTGGCTCATTGAGTTGGTAGTTAGGTGCATGCATGTGCATTATTCATGGTATCTACATATTCATGCATGCACTTTAAACTATTTCTTTATTTTTTCCATTCTATTTATTATCTTGAAAAATGAAATTTAAAAAAAAAAATTGAAAGAGGAAAAGATTCTCTATATTTTTTGGACATATTATTTTGCTATCAAGTACTAGTTAGGTTCATAATTAGTAAATTAAATTTTCATTAATTTGTTTAGAACTTGTTTAGTGTACTTGGGATATGTTATTACATGTATTTTATGTACTACGCACATTAAACTCTTGTGAGTGGGTTTTGATCGCGTGTTTGAGGTTGGGATGATGGTCATCTATGTTGTGAATTGACTTTAAATATGGAATGACTTTTAAACTAGTTGACCTAAGCTCCTGTATATTCCAGTTAAAAAAAGGATTACTATTGAGTTTTAAAGAAAATGTTTTTGAATTACATAAAATGTTATGAAACAATCTTATACTTTTTTTCGTAGAATATATGACTTGAGTAATTTAGCCTACAGTGTGTCTTAATACCTGGTGCCCTATAAGTCATCTAACTTTGGAATCATTGACCTAAATCTCGTTGCAGGGGTCATATAGAAAGCTTAATGAAGAAAAGTCCGCACATAAGATTTGAAAACTAAAAAAGAAAAAAAATATATATATATATATATGTGTGTGTGTGTGTGTGTGCGCGCGCGGGCGCGCTCACAGATATGGGGAGAAAGAAAAAATTTATACAATTAATTATTAGCTCTTTAATTTATAAAGGTCCTGGTAATACAGAGTTTGACTTTATATTTTGAAGAATATATTCATTCATCAGTGATTCTTTGCAGGTCCTTTCTCCTTGATTTAAGATTTTGAGATTTACTTACATGAGTTTAATGGTACATTTTACACATGAATGACTTATACAATTTACTCCATATATGTTTAAAATAAGTTATGTGAAAAAAGTTTACTATTTTTGAATTATACATGTATAAGTAAGCAAATAACTGTTCTTGACCATACATTTAAATATTCATGAAAAATAAAAACAGTTGCCTCGAAATTAGAAAATTTTTATTCTCCTATCACATGTTTTTACATAATTTTTGCATCATTATACATGTGAATTTTTTTTTTTACTCATTTCTCTCTGCGTTTAACATGATTATTACTTCTCTTTCCTTTATTATTCGTGACAAGAAGAGGGAGAGATCTGTATTTGTTTCAATGAGTTGATTATATGAGTTAGAGGGAGAATTTTAGTTTTTTTTTTTATTGATAAACGACTTATGGGGAGGTATTTAATATATTTATTGGAATTTTATTATTGATATAGTTTTGTATTTTGTCTATATTGATATAAAATTCTATAGTTTATTTCTAAGATTATAATTCACATGATATTGCATGTTTCGGTGTTATGCCTGTTTTATTAAGATTTTATTTAACTTAGTTATATGATTTTAATTTTGTTAGTTTCCTTTTTCTTTCCACGTGATATTGTGGTTTCATGTATTTCAGGAAACGGACTGACATATTATTGAAGAAAATTTTGGAAAGTTTATTTTTGGGTAGTTTAAGACTTATTGACTTTGAAATAAATATGATTCTGTCACAGAATGCCAAAAGGGGAGATTGTTAAATCCAAATTATAATTGGAAATTCCTTTAGTCAAAATCAAGTCCTAATCGAATTGTATTAGGAGTTTATCGAGTTGTAATAAAAATCAAAATAGGAGTTATAGAATCCTAATTAAATTAAAAAAAAGTTGGATTGATCATTGGAGTCATTTACAAGTCCAAATAGTGTGTTATGCTCCAAATTCTCAGATTCACACAGAAAACTTTGGAACTTGGATAAGGCTAATTCTAGAATAATTGTATCCCTTTGAGTTATTTTTTCAACACATTTTAAATCATATCAATCGGATATTGGGAGAGAAAGTTATGATAAAAATTTTGACGATTACTCTGCTGCTGCTCGTCTGTCGCTGGCTGGCCGATGTTCAGAATTATATTTTACTTCAAACACTTGGTTTTTCAATCCATTTTCATCCCAAACTAAATACTACTACTTGGAAGGATCATTTTCCACTCCCTTTCATTGATCAGATGTTGGAAATGTTGGCAAGTCATTCACATTATTGCTTCCCCGACTATTATTCAGGATATATTCAGATCGCAATAGCACTAGATGACTAGGAGAAGATTATATTCACTTGTCCCTATGGAACCTTTGCCTGCCGTAGGATACCGTTCGGCCTATGCAATGCTCCCGCCACCTATAGCGGTGCATGATGGCCATCTTCTCCGACATGGTGGAAAAATTCATAGAGATTTTCATGGATGACTTCTCTGTATTCGGTTCTCCCTTTGACGAATGCTTAGAGCATCTGGGCTTGGTCCTTTAGCGATGTAAGGAGACGGACTTGGTGTTGAACTGGGAGAAGTGTCATTTTATGGTGCAAGAAGGCATAGTGTTGGGACATTGTATTTTAGTGAAGGGAATCGAGGTTGATAAAGAAAAAATCCAAGTTATTGAGAAACTACCTCCGCCCACAGCAGTTAAGGGAGTTTGTAGTTTTCTTGGGCATGCCAATTTTATCAATGCTTTATCAAAGATTTTGCACATATTGGTCTATGCCTTTGATAAATTCCAATCCTATCTTGTTAGGTCAAATGTCATAGTCTATATCTACTATGCGGCATTGAAATATTTGATGACGAAGAAGGATGCCAAGCCGAGATTGATTCATTGGGTTCTGCTACTAGAAGAGTTTGATATGGAAATTAAGGATAAAAAGGGCAGTAAAAATGTAGTGGCCGATCACTTATCTTGACTGGAACATGGAACTCAAGATGAGTCATTAGAAATTAATGAGGTTTTTCCATACGAGCAAATATTTAGCGTGGAGGTTACGCCTTGTTATGCGGACATTGTGAACTATTTGGTCAAATCCATTCCTCCACCAGATTACTCAAGTCAACAGGGGAAGAAATTTTTCTCTTAGCTCAAATACTACTTTTGGAAAGATCCTATTATCTACCGTCGAGGAGCTGATCGGATTATCCGACGATGTATTCCCAAGGAAAAAATGTCGTGCATACTTGAACATTGTCATTCATCTGCTTATGCAGGGCATTTTGGGGCATCGAAAATAGCAGCAAAAATTCTACAATCCAGGTTCTGTTGGCCATCAATATTACGAGATGCTTTTGAATTTATGAAGCGTTGTGACAAGTGTCAACACACGGATAATATTTCGAGAAGGAATGAAATGCCTCTAAACAACATCCTTGAGGTAGAACTTTTTGATTTATGGGAAATTGACTTCATAGGACCGTTTCCACCATCATTTTCAAATCAATACATATTTGTTGATGTTGATTACATCTCTAAATGGGTTGAAGAAGTAGCATTGCCAACCAACGATGCTAAGGTGGTGATTGGGTTTTTAAAGAATTATATTTTCACCCGTTATAACACTCCTCAGGTTATAATCAGTGATGGTGGCAAACACTTTTTCAATCAACATTTTAAGTTATTGTTAGCTAAATATGGCGTTCGGCAATGTGTAGGAACTCCATATCATCCTCAGATCAGCGGCCAAGTTGAAATCTCTAACAAGGAGTAAAAAGGATACTAGAGGTAACAGTAAGCTCTTCGAGAAAAGATTGGTCTAAGAAACTTGACGACGCACTATGGGCTTATAGGACAGCGTTCAAAACACCTATAGGCATGTCTCCACACCGATTGGTTTTTGGGAAAGTATGTCATTTGCCAGTTGAGTTGGAGCACCGAGCATATCGGGCAGTCAAGAATTTGAATTTTGATTTGAAGGTAGCAGGTGAAAATCGGTTGCTTCAACCAAATGAAATGGATGAATTCCGGTTGGAAGCATATGAAAATGCAAAACTCTAGAAGGAGCATACCAAGAGATGGCACGACATGCATATTCAACGGTAAGAGTTTGCAGTGGGGCAGAAAGTACTGTTGTATAATTCTAGACTCAAGCTCTTTCCGAAAAAATTCAGGTCAAGTTGGTCGGATCCATACACTATTACAAAGGTATTCCCATACGAGGCTTTTGAGATCAACCATGAATGCAAGGGGAACTTCACAATTAATGGACAGTGGCTGAAACACTATTGGAATGGTGAATTCTCCAAGAAAAAGCCACTGTTCACCTCAACCCATTAGAATGAATCAAATCTGGTACAGTCGAGTAATAGACTATAAACTAGCGCCGGTTGGGAGGCAGCCTAACATATTTTTCCCTTTTATTTATTTTGCTTTATGCATTTGATTAAGAATTTTTTATGCTTTAGTACATTTTAGGCATATTATGTGGTTCATCATCCCTCGAGATCACTAAGAGTCTATTCATGGTCCCAAGTGGTTTTACATGTTTTTAAAATGAGTTTGGGGATGTTGGAGTGATATTTTATTAATTCGGTGAAAATTCATGCATTTCGAGGTAAACGATTGAAACTATGCTTTTGGAAATTAACGTTTGTTTTCAAGTTTCAAGATAGTTTTGGAACCAAGTTCATTGCATCCATACACACCCAACGGTTTAAAATGTATTTCAACGAATAATGGAGGCGTTGGAATGCCATGTTGCATTGTCGGTAGAAAAGTGAGTGTTTCGTGCAAATCCACCAAAAATGAATTTTCAAGGAGTCAAGTACATATTAAAATTTATTCACGTTGACAGTACTTACCACATTCATATTAAATTGATTAGCATGCACTTCGAGGCTATGGGGCCCCCGATGGTCAAACAAGGAAAATTTTAAGAAAACTGATAAAACATGCCAACTTGTAGTCATGCGGCCGTATGGAGCAAGTCAGGGCCAAAATTGGCCCTGACGAAGCCTTCCATGCGGCCGTAAGAAAGTACTCCATGTGGCCGCATAGAGTATTTCTCTTCTCCCAACCCCCTTTTTTTTCACACACGCACACTACACAAACCAAACACGGACCACAACACAACACTCACACACATGCATAGTACATCAACCACATATGGACTGCAACACAATACTCACACTCAAGCATACTACACAAAAATCACAGACAATTCAAGAATCCAATGATGCCCTAATTTCTTTGCCATAGATTTTACATCCTTTCTTTTCCTTGGTGCTTTCGTGAATGCTTGTTTGAGGATATAGGAATGAGGTAGTTGTTGGGTTGTTTGCTATTGAGTTTTGTTGACAAATTTTGGCTTAGGTTATGACCATAGCATTAAGAAATGTATGAAACAAAATGATGCTTCCGACGTGTTCAATGAAATGCTTAGGCGAAAATTGGTGTGGATATCCGGTTCACTTCAAATTGGACGTTGATGACATGCATTTTAGATTACATTTTGTGTGAATGCTCCCTACCAAATGTCGGGGAACACATCCAACTCGAACTAGAAGACACATAGGCACACCATGGTTAGGCATACGGCACCTCAAGTCCCTTACTTCGCCCCTCAATTTTCTAACCCGTATGACAACAGTTTGATCTCAATTTTGGACATATGTTAGACTACTATACTTTCTCTCAAATGCCTAGAGGTTGCTTGGGAAATTTTCAATTTCTTTTGACGATGTCCGAAGGAGAACTTGCTTAGTTGAACATGCGTATAAATGTCACAGTCCTCATCTTTTTGAAATGCTATTGGGTCTTTGAGCTACATTTTGACATGTTTCATATAATATCCATCTTTCATGTCATATTTTGTTGAGCATGGTTTCGTGATATCATTTTATACTTTGTTTAGTCGATTATCTGACCCTTTTGACTACGCATGTAGCATACATACTTTGACATACATTTAAGGCTTTGATGCCCCTTTTCTTATATTATATTCCCACCACTTTGCTTTCATTGTTTGCAGTGAATATGACTTACATGTTTCCATTTTTTTTAATAGTAGAATGCCTCCTAAACGCACTTCCAAGGGAAAGAAAAAGGTTCGCTCGAGCTCGGGCACGACCCGCACATAGATACCCGAAGGGGGTGTGAGGAGATTTCTAAACAGCAAGGCTCGTGTCAAATACTCCAACATCATCTCCCATTGGGTAATAAAACCCAAGAGACCAGTGAAACTTGATGACTTCCAGGGTTTTAAATTTATCACCTTTGTTCAGAACTGCTACAGGGAAAAATTGGTAAAGAGACTACACCCTATTTATGAAAGTCTAGCTTGAGAATTCTATACCAATTTTAAAAGTGAGATTGACACACCTGGATCAGAGCATCAGCACCAAACATAGGTATGGGGAAAGTGGATTATGTTTTCACTCAAGGTCATCCCTGAGTATTACCAGCTGTCTTGAAGCAATGTGGTCCCAATACCCGGTGATTTCCATTGGAATGAAGTGGCTGAAGTATTGCTTGGCATGAAAATGCATGGCCATTACCAACTACTGAATGGCAACAAACTGAGCTCATGCCATCTATTGCTATCTTAAGGCTTTTCATATACGACAACATCGAGCCGACTTCACACCGTACTACATTTCCAAATCCCAAAGGCAGTTTTCTCTATCATCTGGTTCGGGGACAAAAGATTGATATTGCCACCTTCATCTACGAGCAGATCCTTGTAGTGGAAGTTTGGGATGACCGTCATAGCTCTTTGATATTTCTGAGTTTGATTAGTGGCATCTACAAGATCTCATGCATCAATATCCCACCAGGGGCACTTTCTGAAAAACCAAGCACATTCATCAAGCACATCACATTAGAGGCACAAGAGAGGGGTCGGGCAAATCACAGGGAAAAGTTAGCGAGGGAGTAGCAAAGACAGCAGCAAGCTGTACATGGGCAGGAGGATGCAGATATGAGTTTCCTTAGGCACCGCCACCACTGGAGGACGTCAATACACAGTTGTTGAGATAAATGTTTACTACCATAACTGGCTCCAACCGGGACATTCAGACTCTTCAGTAGGCCTTTGGGGCCATGAGCATTGAGATGCAGATGATGCAGAATGATTTACAGAGATTTGAACACTTTCCTTCTACGGCCAGTAGGGAGTCCCTCGCAGCTCGGAGGGAAATCAAAACGATGAATGGGAGGTTGAGCATGTATGTCAGTTGGGTGGACATGATACATTGCGAGGTAATGAGACATGGGATCGGTTGGGTAGTATTGAGATAGAAGTGCGAGAGTAGACTACTGTCATTTGAGGTCTTCAGGCTGAGATGTCTCAGCAATCCGAGATGCTACACCTGATTTTAGCACGATTACATACACTACCTAGAGACAGCACTTTAGGTCCCAGTTTTCTACAACCACCTCCATATTGATCAGGGGAGTGCCTGTTACCCTTTTTTTGTGTTTTTAACTTATTATTGTCCCTCAAATATGCATGTTATGTTTCAATTTGGGGGTATCATAATTTTCTATTGCAGCAGCTATATTTCATCAATAGATATGTTTAATTTACTACTTCTTGTGTTATTGTCGAGTGAAAAAAAATGAATTTTATTTTATTCATTTAGTTACTTTCAGTTTTAATGTGTTTAATCACTAACATTAGATTAGAGTTTTTTGTATTTGTGTGAGTTTGATAGCCTTGCCGGCAATGATGTGGCTATTGGAATGGAAGGTACTAAGAATTGTCGATATGGTACATAATTAGATTTACCAATACATGTTTATGTGAAGTTTGACACAATCTACGCACGACACTTATGTATTAAACATTAAGTTGATGATTGGGTTCATTAAATAGAAAAAAGTCATCATAGTAAATAAACCCAAATAACCTCTTTTGTGCTAAACCATGGTCCATTTTCAGAATAGTTTGGAGGTGTTTGAGCTGTTGCAAGAGAACACTAAAATGAATAAGGGTTCCGTGCATGAAATTTTCTTGTGTGGATTATTTTAAACCAATGATATAACGATGAGGTTAAAGTCTTAAATTAGGAGGATGTTTTAGAGGTTGGATGTTTAAAGGATAAGGGGCATAACACTAGTCCGTGTGTGAATTAAAAGAATAAATAAATATATTCTCGAGCCTGTATAACTCGAGTGAATAAGCCTGCAAGTATTTAAAATATGGTGCCCTATGATCACCTGACTTGGGAGTTATCTGCGTAAAGCTCGCTACAGAGATTATATAGAAAGAAAATGAGAAAATGTTTGGAAATAAAGAGAGATAGAAATACCAAATACATTGACTAAACCCCAAGACATTCGATTGATAAAACTACACCTTTAATGCAAGGCAAGTAGCTTAATTTAATCTTAACGATTGAAGTAATCAAAAATAAGAGAGTCCCTACTTGTTGATGTGTGAACTTGTGATAGTACAATTTATCCAAACTAAGAGAGGGTAAGGAGTAGATGAAAATGAGTTCAACTTTAGAACACACCCTGGGAAAATTGATTGAAAAGAATAAGTTTGAGGAAGTGTGTATCTCTCGAGCGGAAAAAGGAAATACATGACTACTACGGGTTGGGAATGAACCAACCATGAGTTTAATATGCTTGCATGAGTTTACACACACACATGTTGAGTTTCACATTCAACGGGTAAAGTTTGATTTTAAATTATGGACTATTGAAATTGTTTCTTGTGCTGATTAATGAATACCAATCTTGAGACACGACAGATTATCAAGCCATGTTTGTGTAAAATGAAATCATTATCTTGTTTGAGGACAAACAATGGTTTAAGTTTGAGGGATTTGATAAGTGCACTTTTCAACACTTATTTTACCATATAACATGACTAATTGTTGATAAAAGTGTTTGAATATGGCTTAATTCTGGTTAATTTAGTTTTGTATTACTATATTGATGGATTTGGTGGAACTCGGGAGGAAAAATACAAAAGAAGACCAAAATGGAATAAAACGAAAACTTAGGGACCAAAATGTAAATATTCGAAAGATATCCCAAAACATGAATCGAGAATGTAAAAGAGCGAAGTGCTAATTCGAGAAGTACATGGGATGTTAGAAGAAGGAGAATGAAGAAAAGATGTTAAAATGAGAGAAAATAATGTTCGAGGACCAAATTGACAAAAATGGTAGAACTCTCAATGCCATCGCATGGGAGTGTGCAGGGACTTCAAGTGGCTTAGTTTTATGAACTTTCCGGCGAGAAAATTTTGGTTTCCTTTTTCTATTCAACCACTTTAGGAAATGAATCTAGGGATGAATTTAAAAGCTTAAAACCGTCAAAAACAGAGGAAGGAGAATTCCAACAGAGAGGAAACCCTAGAATACATATTGAAGGAGATCTTGAGGCAAAAACTACAAGGAGAAACACAAGATTTATGGATTTTCAAGCATAATATTGATCTGGTGACGTCTTTTCTTCAATTATCTATGTATTTTATTATTTTCTCCATGTTAGGCTAGATATTCATGTACTAGGAGAATGATGAACCATGTGATGTAATTTTTTAATTCCTAGTTTTACAATTTTTGACATTAAACACGTT
>CAIGRK010333579.1:0-14522 GCA_903798315.1 Fraxinus greggii | reverse complement strand
GCTCATACTTGCTATTATATATGCTGGCCATTACGGTTGTCTTCACGTGTGGAATTGATTTTTAATTATCCTTTGGTTTGAGAGAGAAACTGCCCCTTTGTCCTTTTGTCTTGGCTTCGTGCTTCCCGGCCCTCTGTGCTTTCTTTCTCCTTCCTTCTTTAGCCTGTGTGGTTGATTTTTGAGTTTATATTAAAATCCACACCTTGCCTTTGTGGGCATCCCGAAAGCAACCGGTTTTAGGAGTTTAGGTTTGTGATTTTGGCTTGTCGATTGTGGTGTTGATTCAACAATACCGAACCCAGATCTTTGAAGTTTGGAGTTTCATCACCAACACAAGTAAATAGATAGAAGATCAGATTATTTGTAGTTGATCAACTTTAGAATTATAATAACTCATGTTTCGTAGCTTATAAAATGATTGAAGCAAATCTAAGTATCAATTTATGCGTAAACATGACAATGAAACAACACGTTTATTGTGAAAACAGTCTTAAGATAAATTTCCACGAAAACGATACAGGTAAAGTTTACCCGTCTGAATAGTGGAGTTACCTGTCTTATTTAAACAGGCAAAATGAAAACGCTCTAAAATTGCCTTTCTTAACATGCAGCAATTCAAGTTCCAGAGCCAAAAACAAAGCAAACAAGTGAAGTTACTAAAAAGAGGACTAGTCGTACTTGTACCTTTATTTACAGAAGAATGCTCAAGGCACCATGTGAGAAGTTCTTCTCCACAAGCATCTCCTTCAGACAAGGGAGCTGCAATCAAATCTTCCCCAATGCTCTCCATTTTCCCCCGAACTATGAACACCATCTTGTTTATCAGACCACCGTGATATAAGATTTTGCTTCCTTTAATATATGTTTTTTGGCGTAGCCTCTCACATATGGCATCCATGATAGGTTCATCCAGAAGTTGAAAAATTCGGACCTTTAAAATGACAACATACCAGCAATTTTATCAGAAAATGAAGAGTCCATAATATAGTCAAACAAAAACAATATACCATGGAGATGGTAATTTGTGCAATTAGAAACTGATAGCAAAATGTTCTATTATAACCTGGACCAATCCTGAAGCACAAGATCCCCATGTACTCAACTATACAAGAGACTTAAAACCTCATACTTTAACAGGAAAGATTTAATCGACAAAAATAATAAAACAGAAGCTATAATATCATCATGTATTAAATGATATCATCATGTATTAAATGATCGCATCATTTAAAAGAGTAGATTCGAGGAGATGAATTTATTATTTTATATTTATATCTCCAACACGCCTTCTCACATGCAGTACAAATTCATTTTCTTCATAAATTTTGTAAATGAGGTATGGCAAAACTCAAGAGTTGGGGTATTTGCCTGCTCAAACATTATATGGAATGGCTACCTCATCTAAAAGCTTGATCAATTATCCTTGTCTTTATCCTATATAGGTTCAAGTGGTATGCTGTCTTTTCTTTGCTTTCACGTGATCTTCCACGTACAGCCCTAGCATCTCTCATTCTAGGGTTTTGTTTCGCGTCAATCTATTTTTGGTGAGTAGGAACTTACTTTCTCAACAAATTTAAAAAGATGACGCCGTATTTCCCTTTGAAGGTCTTCAGGTAAATTCTCCAGTAGCATTTCTTCATTTACCCCTCTGGTGGCAGCCCAATTATAACGTTCTGCTTGTTGAACTTGCCTGCATGGAAAATTTATCATACATTTTGTTTGAATTTAGAGGTTGCACTTTATGCCAAAAATACATATCCACAATTAAAATGATCAAATGAAGATTTAGTTCACAATTGCATTTTAGAGTTCTACTAGAAAAAGTTAATTGTAGGAAAAATGTAGCTCATCATTGAGCAGTTGATAGTTTAATAGCAGAAGTAGGTCGATAGTTCTTTGTCTTTAAAGTCTATAAGTGTTAAACCCAAAGTTGGACAAATGGAGGAATGAACCCCAAGATCATTAAAGACAACAGATGAAACATGGCATTTTACCTTTCTCGAGAAAACGTTTAATTAAACAATTTATGTCTACTGAGGCCACATTTTAGACAAAAAAATTGAAAACATTTAGATTTGGATTTATTGTCACTGACTAGTGAAAAGGGCAAGGATTTGCCCTTTATTTTATTTGATGATTAGAGGATACAATATCCTCGGGATAGTCATACTTTTGCTTTTAAAATTGATAAAACTATTTATTTTATCAAATATATAAAAAATAGTTTGTTGTCGTATGCTGCTGTAGAACCGTATGCTTAAGAGACAAGGTAAGGAGGAACAATCTTTCAACAATAATAGCAGTAAAAAAATATAGTTACAGCAGCAATGATGAAAGAGAACTATAACTTAGAAACTACAAGATAGAAACACGGATGAAGCAGCATAATTCCTAGCAATTGATCAAGTTTTAGCTAAACGAGTCTCGTTAGTATGATATACACTCAAGTTTGCTTACTTCTTTAAAGCCCTTATTAATAAATGCCTTTGAGAAGATATTTACAACAAAACCTGCCCATAGCAGCAAACTATAAGACCTTTTCACAGAATCCCTGAGGGACCAGAAGAAATAAAAAGGATTATTAGGTTCATTATGGTTTGCCTCCCAACATTCACAGGAGAACGAATTTACATCACAACTTAATGAACTCTGTACACCGAGAAAGTAAAAAGGGAAAATAATTACCAATTTTTATATACTATTATCTTATACCAATGCAATCCACTATGACCTTGAACATAAGTAACTGTACCAAAAGAGCACCACAGAGATGCATGTTGAAATAATATTTAAATTGGAAATGAAGAATAGAATTATGCCTTTTTTTATAAATAAAAAGAAAAAAAAGGGTTAAAGATAAGCGTCAAAAGTAAAGGAAATCAAGATGGCACCTTCTTAGTTCTACGGGCAGGCGGCGATGGCTCATCCACTGCTCAACATCACGGCGTCTTAAAGACATTTCTAACCTCCTGACAAAAGAAAAAAGAATTCACAGCATCAGCTGACAGCTAAATTTTCAACTCGAGAAAATATGATGTCAACTAACATTGTAAAATGATCAAGAAAAATTATGTTCTTATTCTTTTTGTCATTACCATTTTTTAACAATGTGTTGATAAGCCATGTATGAGATTTAAACTACACTTTTTGGTGGAAAAATCTATGGTGGGAGAATGCAACTGCGATATTGAAGCACATATTAGTGGCATAATGATTAATAAGGTAATTAAACCTCTAAAATTTAGCAAATCTCGTTTAAAAAAATATTATAACAAGTCAAATGTATAGCATGGATACACAAACATGCTACCTGCGCCCAAGGGCTTGGAGAAAATTCTGCATATTTCCTATCAGCAGAGCAAAAAGCAGGAGGCCTATTCCAATAATGGCCATTGTAAAAAGGACTTCCCATTCAAAATAGCTTGGAACTTGATTCCCAGCCAGGGTACTAATTTGCTTCGTAAACCACCACAAGATAAATGGTCTCAGTAGGAAAATTAGCATCTTCAACAAAAGAAATATGACTTCAAGTAATTTGCACAGAACTTCAAGAATGTTTCTTCAATGCTCAGCGTGTTTAATTTCTTCTTCAGTTACTATATATCTTCATTTATAACTGGCAGAAATTTAAATACCAGATCAAATCTGATGCTACTGTATGAAGTCAGAAAATTCAGACATGAATGAGCCTGCATTCATCAGACTTAACTTTTCTTCTTATGAACAATTTAAACAGAAGGAAGCCAACACTTGGATCAGAATTTACTTAAATGAAAAACCATTCTTTCTTCAAAGTATGTGTTCTTTAGCCTTTAGCCATGTGACAAAGTCATACCACATTCTAATGATCGTGAATTGAACTCCAAAAAAATCTGTATATCCTAACGCTCTTTTCTTAAGCCTTAAAGCACTTGAAATGAGCTTTCACAAAAATAATTGAATAAATACAGCTTCAATCTGATTCAAGGAAATCTATTCTATTATTTGTTAAATCTTTGCCTCAACGAAATCAATGCATCATGAGACACTTATGAATTGACTTCGCCCAGGAGACATTACCATAAAAGCATAAAAAGAACATTTATTGTCCATTTTCTTTTTAAGTTTTAGCATGAACATCTCCAAATATATTTCAGCTTAGCATACTTAAACTGCCTTCTGTTTAAAGGTAAAATTCAAACAATGTTATCATGCAAAGATACCTGGAACCCCCAAAACAATGAGTACACGTATCTTGTTGTGGCACTTTGCCTGGTCGTTAGATTGACAACTTGGGTATAAATTCCATATGGGAAACTGTCTTCCCAAAAACAGGCAGTTGCATTTATATTGCTCTTCCATTGCTCCCATGTTGAGTCGTCCTTATATTCTTTATAATCATTTGATTTATTTCCACACCCACAGTCAATGAATTCCATACACCGTGAAATGTTGGAGCTACGACAAGCATCTCGAAGACATTGATTCACTCTCTAGATATAAGCAAGTCTTAAAATAATCAGTCTAGAGTAGGAAGAACAGCATTTCAATGTGTATCATGCGAGAAAATTACATTTAATTAGCTAGTTCTACATTAACCATTTTCAAGTGACAAGCATCATTTGACGGAAATAAAGCATGTTCTGTGAAGAAATCATAACAAAATCAGAAAGAATCTTTTACAGGTGCTATAATGAAGTGTAGTAAGCATCGTGTTAAACAGGAATTCCAGAAAAAAATGAACCTTGCCAAAACAAGAGGAGAAAGAAGGAAAAAGCATGCACTTTGAATTATGAGACAGACATAAAACAAAGGTAGACGTTTCTTGTAATTAGGGTATACAGCATTTGCAATATTGAAAGCACGTTAAAATTGGTTTTAATTATGCAAAGCAGATATTAAAAATGAGGAAAGCTATTAAAGTCACAAGGAAAACCTGTAGGCCAAAGAGATACCAACTAGAACCCACCACATGGCCAGCCAACACAAATGTGAGAAGATTTATGACAAAATTTGCCCAAGCTGACTCGAATATGAAGCCAGTCGGAGACTGACCTACAAGCAAAGGTGAAAATCTGTACAACCTAGGAATGTACTGAACAAGAATGGCAACTCGCAACATATTTTTCGCATAATTAGCCCCAGATGATCCCAAGGATTTGGGCAATATCAACAGTATAATGATCTACACAAAGCAAACACTCCAGTGTCAGTCTTACATGTTAAGTTGGTAAATCACGACTACAGAACTTAACTAACAAAATCCAGTAAAAATAGAAAAGAGGGAGAGAATAACACAAACTAGTGTGACAACTGAAAAGTTTTAGGAGGTTGGCCAATGTATTAACCTAATTTAAATGAAAACCTAATTTAAATGAAGTACACACTATGAAATCCAATGAAGGTTGGTAAACCACAAAAGAAAACAAAAAATAATAATATTATTCCTTCATTACTTATAGAATATATCTAAAATTAAGAATTGAGATTAGACCGGTAGATTTAGACTGAAATCCAATGTGTCACACCTGACAATTGACAGAGACAATTTTCTATTTTGTCTGATACCTTACGTGCTTCGTGATACCAAAATTGTGAAAAGAATAATGCTAGAAAAATACATCATTATCATGCAGCAGAAGAGCAATGAGGGGAGGATCCTTACTTGTGGAAGCGGCAATACAATAAAGAAATCAATGATAAAGTATCCAGAAAGATAATTCAGGGCGATCTTATCTGGATCATCAACTAAATCTCCAGCTCCAACCACTCTAGATTCAGGAGCAACATAAGCCAGCCTAAACTGCAAAATGAAAATGGGATATCTGGCCATGCATTCAAACAGAAAAGTATTCAATTATTGCATAAACAACAATTCTTTAGTTGTGTTTTTCTGGTCTATACTGTTCTATATACAAGTCACTTTCTATGTCTTTTTCTTCATTTTTTTTTTCGGAATTATACATGCTCCAATACTATTTGTAAATCCACGATTAGGATCTAACTTATATACAAAATATATTTCCTAGTGGAGAGGGCAAAGGAGAGGATTTCGCTCTCACAGTTACTATTTGCCTAAAACAGTCGTTTTTTTGTGAAAGCTTCAGATGCTCATTTTCATATCATCCTAGGACTTCTTAAATTTTTCACCTATTGGGCAGCATTTTTACATTTATCATTTGCCAATATCACTCTGTGTTTTAGGAAAGTTTTGGAGGCTCATTATAATACCTCCTAAGAAGTTTATCACATCCATCCATGTCTGGTCTTGAGATAAATATGAATAGAAGTTTGATTTGGGAATAGTTGAGAATGTGGAGACATACTAGGTTGTACATTGGACATGTCCCGCCAGAAAACATTTCGGATATTTTGGGACGAATAGTGATGACCTGTTTCCAGAATTAGAAGAATGCGTTGCTATTAAAGCATTTTTCTCCTACTTTCTAGCCTTTGATTTTCAATAATTCCATGTATATATTGAAATGTAATCACATAGAATATACAAACACAATCATTATTAATTAACTTCCCCTTCAAGGTATCAGAGCCCCATTATCAAAATCCGGGGTTCATCTTTTTTGTTGATTAACCAGACTTCATTCCTGGTATCTCAGAAGATAATTTCCAGTCATATTTGAGGGAAATGATGTTAAATGGCATGAATAGCTCTCAATGGAGGGCTTCTTCTCATTAAATAGACGGATGCATCCCCAACTACAGCCTATAATCACGTGGTAATGAAATCAAAATCTCCCTATACAAGGTAGCCTACAATCACTCGAGAGAAAAATACAATATTTTCTATCCAATAATGTACAGCTATACAATATATGTTAACATCCCCCCTCAAATTGATACTGATCGATCAGAAAGCATCAATTTGTTAATCATAAACCGATGTCGTTGACTAGATAGCGACTTGGTAAACACATTGGTTATCTGCAATTCGGTTGAAATATAAGGGAGAGTAATCACATGTTGATCAAATGTTTCACGAATGGAATGACAATCTACTTCAATGTGCTTAGTGCGCTCGTGAAAGATCGGATTGGCTGCAATATGAATAGCACTTGTGTTATCAGCGTGAAGTGGAGTCAGAGCAAGTTGAGTGAAACCAAGTTCGCCTAACAAGCCCCGCAACCACACAATCTCCAAACAGGCTGAGGACATAGCACGATATTCAGATTCGGTAGAAGACTTCGAGACGCGATCTTGCTTCTTACTCTTCCAAGATATAAGAACGTCGCTAAGAAACATGTACCAACCGGTAACAGAATGTCGAGTATCCGCACAACCAGCCCAATCAACATCACTATAACCTATCAACTATAAAGAATTCCCATTAGAAAAGAATAACCCACGACCAGATGTACATTTAAGATAATAAAGAATTCGTCGAACAGCAGCCAAATGAGGGTGGTGAGGCCTGCATAAACTGACTGACTTGTACAGCAAAGGAAATATTTGGTCGAGTAATTGTTAAATAATTTAAACTCCCGACTAGTTGTCTATATAAAGATGGATCGGGTAATAATTCACCCTCCTCTTGACGAAGCTTGAAATTAACCTCCAGTGGTGCAAGTACCAAGTTCCCCTGCTGAAGCCCAGCCAATGTGAGAATCTCTTAGGTATATTTGTGCTTATGCAAGAGCATACCAGTTGAACAAGAATGTACCTCGAGACCGAGAAAATACTGAAGTGAACCGAGATCTTACATATGGAAGGCAGTTTTGAGGTGACGTTGGAGTTCTTCAATTGACTGAGAATCCGACCCTATAATAACTATATCATCTACATACACCAAGAGTACAATAAGTCCAATGGCAGTCTTCTCAAGAAATAGAGAAGAATCATACTGACTCTGAGTAAAACGAAAATCAAGAAGAGTGATACGAAACTTTTCAAACCATGCACGTGGTGCCTGCTTTAACCCATACAAAGACCGCTTCGACCGACAAACCTTAATGACGGAATGAGTGAATAGACCAGGAGGAGGAGTCATACAGAATTTCAATCAAGAAACCCAGGAGCAATCAAACCCTCAACCGCTGAGATGATGCTAAAAGAAATCGAAAAGAAATCAAAAATAAGAGCTCTGATACCATGTCAAATGTTCTGAATAGCTCTCAATGGAGGGCTTCTTCTCATAAAATAGACGGATGCGTCCCTAATTACAGCCTATAATCACGTGGTAATGAAATCAGAATCTCCCCATACAAGGTAGCCTACAATCACTCGAGAGAATCATACTATACAAGGTAAATACAATATTTTGTATCTAATAATGTACAGCTATACGATATATGTAATATGTTATCAAATGTAACCTCCATGGGACAAGTTTCTGGTTCTAAATAGAGTTTATCATCCAGATTACATCTCACAGACAATGGGAAAAAATCTTATACATTGGGCGAAATCAGTGAAGTTCTTCTTCACGAGTAAAGACAAGATGGAATATTTGGATGGCTCAAAGAAGGGTCCACATCTGGATGATCCTGGTTATGACGTTAATACTGAGTTTTCAAGCATAGAAAATAATACAGCAGTTTAGATAAGAAGAAATAAACTAACTAGCAACTATATTCAAGTTGGTGATGTGTCATTAGCATCCATATTGTCACTTCCCTCGTGCATTGATAATGATGGAATGATGAGTATAATAAAGAACAAGTTTTCTATCCGATTGCTAACAATAACAAACTACATAAGAAACAATTAGAGCAGTGGGAATAAGTTACCTGAAGGAGCATGTGAAGTAAGTAAATGAAGTCAGTCATGCTCCTCAAAACCACAATTGTTGTTGTCAAGGGCCCATTTAATACTATGCACTTGTTATCCTGGTCCAAAATGATAAAATGTAAACTTGAGAGGGCATAGTTCATCAGTAATGTAATTTTAACCATCATATTTAGGCAACAATTTGATGAGTGTAGAGTGACAAACACTAATGTGTGATAGCAAGAATGAACCCAATAAAACCTGAAAGAGTTATTTAAATATGCATATGAATATCTCCAGCCAAAAAGAGAAACAGGAAACAGGAGGTAAATCATCGATCACCATGCGAAGGAGCATATACAGGCGAGCACACAGACATGAAAATGAAAAAGAATATGAAGTTGCCAACAGATATAACGGATGTATAAAAACAAAAGCAAACGCTATTTCAATCACCCAGCCTGCAACCACCACTAGCTCCCCTCACCCTACCCCACCCACACCACAGCCTTCAAGAAAAGAACAAGCAATAAACTTCCTACAAGTGGGTTTGATATAATTTTTGAGCATTAGCTATCATTACCAAGACTAAGAAATATTTTGCACGTTGTTTGAACAGAAAAATGAAAACATGGTGGTAGAAGAAATAAGGAAATAAATCAAAAGGAAGAAAAGAAAAGATGTGCCAATGTCTATGTGCATGCAACTGTGTGTAGGGATCAGAGAGATGCAAGTGGTTGGTCTCCCATGAAGCTGGACCAGGCAATGAGTGGCAGAACAACACTTATTTGATCTCTTGGGGACCTTTGATCAATCTGTGCGTTAATTGGAACTTCAGAGTTTCAAATTAGGTTGAGAGATGGTTCGAAAAACTCTAAACAACGGGAATGTATCTTCAGGCTAAATTGGAATGCCAATCCAATTCCAGCAAACTAAACAGATAGAATCAAAATCTGCCATTCTGATTCTGTATCCCTATTCCTCCAAAGCAATACCTTAGAAGCAAACAACCCACAATAAAGAATAATCATTCCTTATTAATTAAACAACACCAAAAAGGAACGCTTGGCTACTTATTCACAACTTCATAATTTTTTTGAGCTTAAAAAGAAATCACATTTGCCTTTCTTTGTTGATATACTTTGATCTTGCATTTTTTTTGCTGTAATGACTGATTTTTTTATTTTTATTTTCATGTTTAAAAGTATCCACAGAGCACACTGATTTATATCAAAGTCAGTG
Organism: Fraxinus greggii; assembly: GCA_903798315.1. Taxonomy (NCBI): domain Eukaryota; kingdom Viridiplantae; phylum Streptophyta; class Magnoliopsida; order Lamiales; family Oleaceae; genus Fraxinus; species Fraxinus greggii. Next base: position 4,577 of record CAIGRK010333579.1, on the reverse strand, counting down.
CATAAGACAGACTGATTGTGTAGCCTAAGCTTAAAGGAAAGCATCACTCAACTTTGAACAATAAATCTGAATATTGCAACAGACTCCAACTAATAATGTCAAAAAATGAACTGGAACAGTGACAGAAAACCACTTGTCAAATCTCAACAGAACGAAGAAAAAAGAAAGATTCCATTGATTTTAGTAAGTCAAGTGCGTAGTTGAAAAAATATATAACTTTTGCAGCTCCTACTGACTAAATCTGAAAGGAAACTTTGGTCATCACACCTAACTTGAAGAACAGTGAATGAATTTTGACCTTGCTCAGTGGATAGCCAGAATATTTTCCAAGTGGGATCGTTCAATTTGGCATATTATCCAATTAGATAACAAGTTAACAACTTCATAAAATGAAACTCCAACTTAATAAATAATAAATCACACTAATAAATTATTTGTTGAACATATTAAATCAGTAAAAAAATGCTAATTTCTGAAGTATATTATAGTTAGGATAGTAAATGACCCCCCAAATGTATGTATTTAAACAAACCACTCTGTGTTTCTTGCACACTTTCAGTTCGGATTTCCGTTGTTTATAATGAGAAACCAAATAACTTAATAATAATTAATTGTTATAGAAGCATGTGTTCTGAAGATGGATTCAAGTGCATAATAACACCGACCAACTTTTAAAAATTTACCTGCAACACTCCCAGTAGAAAAAAGAACAGCGGGTCTAGAAATACTGCAAATAAGCAAGAGATCACAAAGAACTTGTTCCATTGCTGAACTACTTTTGCATGAGGATTCATGACTCCTGGAATATAACGACGCAAAAAAGAATACATTCTCTTTGCCCAACCTTTTGCATCTCCATAAATCATATTGTGGAACTACAAATAGACGCATGAAAATCAAACAACATAAGCTAATTGACTAACTTTGCATGTCTAAAGCAGACAATTGTATGCCAAAAAACTGAAAGATGACATGAAGAAATTAGTTTTAGAACAATTAATTATACAGTTTGAAATTTAAAAAATAGTTGAACTATGTTAAGAACACACGTCTTTCCTTGAGAAAATAAAAGTTCGTAAAAATCACTGTCTAGCAGAGCGCTCACTTGTTATGTCACTGGTCACTTTATGAGAAGAACTACTTGCCATATTCCATAATATCTAGCACGCCCATTATTTTATAAAGAACTACCACATTCCCTCTGAAACACTAAAATTGTCAGACTTCTTCTATTTTATGTAATATTATCAATTCAAAATTTGCTCAGGATATACTCGTTAGTTATACTCCCTAATCCCAATCGAGTGGCTTGATTTAAAACATACAAATGAACATTCATTACAATCTATTTATTGATGTTGGAAGAATAAGTCCATATAATCAAGCATATTATTAATGATGTAGGAGTTCTAATTTCTATGCACATATGGCTTAGACTGGTATATGATTAGAATAATAGATTTTCTTGGAGCGTGGCAATAAAATAACCTTGTTTATGGATACAACACTACAAAAATTGGGATTCCTCAACTCCTCCCCCCACACCCTCAAATAAAGGAGAAAGAAAGAATGTGTAAAATACCTTAGCATCAAATATGTCAGACATTCTTGAGTTCTTCTGGTTCCCCGTAAAATTGTAATACGTTGGGCACGTTGTGCAGTATGGATCGTTGCACATCCCCAGTTGCCCAGACCTCAAAAGATGTTCATTTTTTCCCATGTAGTTCCCATCTGGCCAATCATTCTGATCCCTTCCATTAACTGAAGGATATTTTTCTACTTTGGGCTCAGTGTTTTTCTGCCTTAAAGAACCTTGCGTAGACTGAATGGTGCCAACATGTCTACGACCGGCATATAAAGGACCACTCCTCTGTACAAACAATGTCCTTTCACTTCTTAAAGGACCAGTATAACCTACAAGGTTGTTTTCATATTCAGAGGAGTCCATAGAGTTCACAGGAATAGACATTGATGCACTCCTGGTCCTGGATGAAAAACCCCTAGCTGAAGATTCATTGCCCTCGTAGACTTGCAAATACGTTGCCGATAGCATTGGTACCTCATCTTTTTCAGAAGAATCCATTTTTCTTAAATAATATGCCTGCAATAGAAATAAATGTAATATCCAAGATTAACAATTAGAAGCAAATTGAATGTTTTGGGAAAATAAAGATAACACTTTCAAGCTTGAAAAATGACAGTTAAAATACTTTTTGAGCTTCCTTTCTTATCTTTCTAATTAAAAATAGGGTACAGTGTAATGTTCATGCATCTATCAATAAATTTGGTAACCCGGAATTTAATAAATACAGAACCAGACCAGCTTATATATTTTGAAGTGTAATGTGATTCAGTTCATTAGTCAATGCAAATTAGTTTTTCAAAACCTAAGTAAAGTAAAGGTGTAAAGTGGAGAAAAAATAAAAATAAAGAAATGCAAATGAGTTCATCATATAGCTTTCTGTCTACAGTTACTCTTTTGTGTCGTTCCTTTAAATTAAGTAGGATGCTCATTTCCTCATCACCCCTACCTATGAAACTATTAGAAAACACAACATGTGCAACAATCAATATATTCAGATTCCACTATATTTATTTCTTATATAAAAGAAAAAAAAAGCAGGTTAAGTACAACAGGAAGAGACTAGAGAGACAAATCCAAACCATCCCCAGCAGGCCAGCACACACATGCCCTGATAGCCTAATACGACGGGCCTAACTATCACGGCAAAACCGGCTTAGAATGTGACGCTTGCTTTCACCTTATACATCAGACGTGCTGACGCAATTAGATATCTTCCTTCGCAAAAAATTACTTTCTTGTGAAAGAAAGTCTCGCTTTAGGCCTTGTTTCCTCCACATTATTTTCAAAATACATGTCTACAAAATAATATTACGAGTTAACTTAAAACATTTATTTATTTTTTAACCACACACGTTCTCCGTCAAATTTCTACTCCAACATTTGGGACCAAAAAGAAAAAAAAGGCTCGTGTCAGAATAACTAACTTAAATTTAACTTCCATGAACTTCTTTAATCTCAGCAAAAACTTGTCCTTGATTAAAAGCAGGCACTACTAAGATATACAACAGTTTCTGAGACACAAAAACATGGTCTCCGAAAAAGAAAAACAGCAGCAAAAAGTAAGAAAATCATGCAACTAAAGCAAGAATCTCCCTCTTTAAGATGAAAAATCCTATTTTTATGGTGCAAAAAGAGTGTACCCAGATAAGAAAAGGGGAAATGAAACTATAAGACACCTGTGTTTCTCAAATCTGAAAACAGAGAAATCCACCACTTGAAGCTTATGGAGTAAAAAAGGTACGAAGTTAGAAGAGAGGACTCAGGTCAAGACCCGTTCAGATTTCTGAAAAGTAAACTTGAGTACGATACGCGTACAAGACTTTTTCCCGAGTTGTCGAATTGGAAGAGTCAAGAGTGACACCGAAGAAATACGCGTACATGGATAGTCAAGACTGTTGTATTTTTTTTTTTTAACTTTTTTTTTTATTTCTATTTTTATTTTTTTCACCTTTTAATTCATTGTTCTGCCCATTCTTTTAAAACCGAGCCCTTGTTTTATCTCCATTTAGCGTCTATATTTTGTGGGGATTAAAATTCGATTTTCAATAAATTTTGATAAGAGTTGAAGAGATTTATGATTGAAAAGTTGTGGATCTTGTAAAATATGTAATTACAATTAATTATTGATTTTGACTTAAATTAAAAATTAAATTTTATTTTTTACCAAACCGGAGCTTACAAAATACACTCTTTTTTTCTTTTGACTTTTCGACTACACATTCTTTATTAAAATAATATTATACATAAAATCAAAACATTTCATTATTTTTTTAACAACGCATTTTTCATCGATCTACTATTTTAAAATGAATACTCAGAAGAAAAAAGAGCTCAAACATGCCCTTATTTACAATCATATATTCTTTTAATAAAATAATTTTGGTCCTAAACTCAATTTTATTTTTCCTATTTTTCAACTAAGTATTCTAAAAAAATCACTATTACAATATCTATGTTCCTACAAAATGGAGTTTAGACATACCCTAAACTACAAATTTTATCAATTTTTATCAAAATTTACTAAAAACTTAATATTAATTTACACCAAACTGAGACAATATTAGCAACTTGTTTGGGAGAAATTTTAATCCAATTTTAATTGAAAATATAACTGTTATTGGGTCTCACTCGTCTAATAAAATTCAACAATAATGACTAATTTTTCAATTTTAATTCGATTTTAATCTATACCAAACACGCCCTAAATATTTCACTAACAGTAGTTAAAAGGTAAATCTCAATAAGCCCTTGTATGACATCTTTAATTTATTTTTATTTTTGTTACACGATCATTTTCAACCGCACATTTATATGATAAAATATTCGCACGTAAACACTTAAATTTTTCCACATTTAACCACTCACTTCCCAAAAAATACTATTCAAACAATGTTTTTTTTTTTTTACTTTTTGTCAAGACTCATGTGAAAAGTTTTAGCATCTTTTTGTGAAAATTAAAATTTCAATCTCTAAATCAAAGTCAACAATTAAT
>CAIGRK010333535.1:0-11408 GCA_903798315.1 Fraxinus greggii | reverse complement strand
CTTTGAACTCAAAGTTGTATTTCTGTACAATTCGATGTGCAGCTTCCTGCAAATCTTTTTTTATTTCAAACAGTTGATCGACATACAAAATCCTCATCATCGGAAGCCACACGCGAAGAATTAGATGAGGGTCTACTCATTCCAGCTCATGCGCTCCCACCCAACTCAGGTCTCTGACAGAATAAAGCAATCAAATCATCATTTGTAAATTCATTGTCATTCTCGCTGTCGTAAACTACCGACAAAATTCTGTGTATAACAATGCGATCATGATGATGAACTACTGGCTCGGAAATAACCACATCATCCTCACGAGCTATTTCCACCGTGCAAAAATCATTGGCATTATGATCCCCTCCATCCGAATCTTCGTGTTCAATTTCGGCAACATCCTTCCTCACTAAAGTCACCCAAAGATGAGTCGTGTACATTTTGTTCAATTTAAATAGATAATTCACTTCTTCATCACAAGTAACCTTCAAAGGTCGAATCGGAATAGATGAATCATCCTTGAATCGAAATTTCAATTCCACATCGTACTGAGAGGGGTCGACATTTAGCTTGTTTTGTAAATCATAGTACATTCCCGCATATGTTTTACACTCAGTTATAGAAATTTGAGCACCACCACGTTTATCGTTTGTCCATCTCCATACCAATTGATCGTTCTCATCCAATTGGAAGTCGCCAAAGTAATAAACTGACATTACAACCATAACTGCAAGAAGAAACAAATTTTTTTAAAGAAAATACATAGTCGAAAATTCGGCTTTTAACAGGAATTTAAAAAAAGGGCTAAACAGCAAAAACGGAATTTTTAAAAGAAAATATATAATTGAAAATTCGGCTTTTAATAAGAATTAAAAAAAGGTGAAACGGCAAAACCAGTCGACTGTTAGGCTGGCTATTATCAGCCGACTGGTAAACAACCGGCCGGATGTTTAAATGGCTGACCGACTGTTTCTCATCAGATCCATTTCTTCTTAAAGGTATAGATGAATTTGTTTTCTCGTTCATGTTTTAAAAAATTATAGACCTGTTAAATTTTTTTTATCTTCATTGATTATATATGTCGAAATAAATTTAACNGCTTTTAATAAGAATTAAAAAAAGGTGAAACGGCAAAACCAGTCGACTGTTAGGCTGGCTATTATCAGCCGACTGGTAAACAACCGGCCGGATGTTTAAATGGCTGACCGACTGTTTCTCATCAGATCCATTTCTTCTTAAAGGTATAGATGAATTTGTTTTCTCGTTCATGTTTTAAAAAATTATAGACCTGTTAAATTTTTTTTATCTTCATTGATTATATATGTCGAAATAAATTTAACGATTAAAACGTATACTGATTTAACCAAAACGAAATTAAACATACGTAAATATAATTATAGATTCTAAGTGATTGATATAAAAAAATTCAGGTTTCAGCGTTTGATACATTTTTCAGATTTTAAGGTTGAAGCAGATGAAAGATAAGAGAGTTTTTATCTGTATTGAAATAAACAGATAACAAAAGTTGGTTGATTTTGAAATTTTACGTAGGAAATGTTTGATTTTTATTTGTTAACAATATGGTAGTATTGTTTTTTAAACAAAACAATATTTTGTAATTATTTTATATACTTAAGGGCGTTTTTATCTTTTGTCATTAAATATGTCATTGTGGAAATATGAATAAACTAAAAAGTCAAAAGGGAATATGACCCTTTAATCGGGTCAATTTTAAAAGTAACCCTTTAAACAATTATGGATGGCAAAGGATGTTCCCTGTTCATTTACGGGAAGCAAAATACTTATTTTTTTAAGTTCTTACAGATTCTTTAAAAATGATTTTTCGTCCCACATTCTTTTAATAAAATAATTTTACACGTTGACTCGTAACTTTTCTCAACACACATTCTTTAAAAATTACTTTTCATAAAATTTTCTCTCGAAAAATTTACATCAAACATATTTTAAATATAATTTAAATTTAAAATATGAAATTTGAAGACTAGTTGAGCAATGCAACACGTTGTGGTCGAATATTTTGCCATATTTATTATTGCTTCTTCTTTTTTAATTGAAATGGCTGTGAACAACTTTATCATCACACATATGCTCATCGACCTAAATTCCATGCCTCTAGAATTGCAAATCTCGATAATTGTTTCGAAAGTATACGTTTTGACATGTAGAGCAACATTTATCAAGCGAAAATCAATAGTGTGGTACAAACAATCGAGCAAATGCAAGAAATTAATCTGGCAAGAGGAAATATCTGTACGTTAAGCTTGATTGTAAAGAGACTTTAAAATAATTTTCAACACATTAGACACACAGCTTTTTTCTTCTTTTAATCACACAAATTTTTTTAAAAATATTTTTCTTAAAAAAAAAAAATTTAGTATTCTTAAAAAGCTGCCTAGACACGCTTAGGCTTGAGACTCGAAGAAAATGTCTAGACTTGCGCTTGGCATGCAAATAGAGAATTAGTTGTGCGTTGACCGTTAATGCGCGCGCCTTTTTTGACAAGTGACATTTTCTTGCTTGAAATCTAACTCAATAAAATGCTCAATAATTTTTAAAACTTAAAAAGAAAATGAGTCTAATAAAAATTCAATATAACCCAATCCTAAGCCAACGAACCTAGATTTCTCTGTCCACGTAAGTTGTTGATCTGGAGTGTTTATGATTTTAAAAATTATACTTTTGCTATAAATTTTCCGAGGCATTCGTTGTTTTATTTTTTATTATTCTACAATAATTTTTTTTTAAATGCCATATTGCGTTTACATTTCATATATGTGTGTCTATACTCGTAAAATTTAAAGTTTGACTTCAACGCTTTGTCACACTTTACAACTTTTAGAACCTTGAGAAAATATGTGCCAATCAAGAACAAAAGAATAGTTTTCTTCATTAATGCTATTAACAATTAATTACCCGCTGAAAGCATATGTTTTTAATCTAGAAAAATAAAGAAATTGGAAGTAAAATAATATGTCAGATAGCATTTTCCATAAAATCGTCGGAATGATGAAATAATTATTTAATTTAAAATTCATAAATATTAAAATGAAATCATGGGCACGTTTTTATTAGCTTTTATTGGCATAATTTATTTAAAACATACTTTTATATTTACTTGATATGTACAATTTTTGTACGAACCGACCAACCATGACCTCATGATCGAGGTCACGATAGCCTTGAGCACTTTCCTAGAGCCGAATATAATCGGGCTCATATGAATAAGCTCAAGCTCGAGCTTGAAGCCCTTGGTATTCTCGAGGATCACCCCCGACGAGTAAGCTCGCTATGTGTTTCACCTGTGTTGTCGATCGTCGAGGTTGAGGCTCCGTAGGGTAGTGTGCATAACCCTGAGGAGATGATTCGGTCCATTAACGAAACCAAAAATATCATTAATTTAATATGACTTTACCACTAAAATTTTATATTTATCTAAACAACCGATCTCACAATTCCAGTCAAATTAGAATTCCTAGGTATAAAAAAGACTCCCGATCACTTCACAACTTTTTAACCAGATAAGGATGCTCAATTGATTTATCTCAATATGAGTGCATTAATTAATCATACTAGGAATGTACTACCTTTATAAATACAAAGCCTCAGAATATTATTATTCAGGGTTGTTTTTATATAATTTTCAGCATATAGCTTTTCGCATAAATTCTCTCTCTAACTCAGCGCCTGTTCGGTCTTGATTAAAATTCAATTAAAATCTCAAATCAAAGTTAACAATTAATTTTAACCACACATTTCATGTGATCTACAACTTTTCAACCACACATTTTATCAATTTTTATCAAAATCTATTAAAAATCAGATTTTAATCTCTACCAAACAGACTTAAGCATCAGATGGACGATAAGGACACACTCGACTCCTTTGTTTCAGGTACTGAAAAATTCTGTGCGTGCTTATTTTTAATTATCGAACTCAAGATTCAATATGTGCAATTTTTGGTAGCATCGTTACTTATTCTCAATAAAATAATCTGTACATAAATAATAAAGTTATAATTTTTTTATTCTGTAATCACATATTTGTTTTAAAAATGTTTATTTATTTCAAACAATCTTAATTAGATTTCTTTCACGCTACATCATAATTGTCCATTCCATGTTAGATCTGACCTCCGGTACGCTTTAAGAAAGGATCTATAACTAACCCGGATCCAGACCTAAATGATTGATTTCTCGGGTCGGGTGGGTCGGTGCTTGAGTCCGTGGGTTCATATCTCGAATTAGAATCAACTCTAGAGGTCTATTTCATGGGACAAAATATTCATTCATGATTTTTAATTAATTAATAATCTGTGCCCTCTGGATTTCTCTGGTTTCCGCCATTAGAGAGCGCTTCAAAGAAATCTCACTCTTAGATCTTCATTTGTCCGGACCCCTAAGGTGAAACGCGGTTTTGAATTCGATCAAGCCCCTATATCCAATCAGGTTTATGCCAATTTATGTGTTATTTCATTTCATTCCATTCATTTCTGTCTAGTTATTCATTCACATCAACTCTCAATCGTTGACCTCCGTAGACTGAATCACTTTTCACTGATTAGTATTCGAATATATAATTCATATCTTTATGGAATTTACGCGTGTTTTTTTCAAACAAGTTTGATTTACATTTGTTTATATGTTTTTGTTTTCTTAGCTTTATTTTGCCTTTTTATTTATTTTGATAAGTTTTCTTATTTTAATTTTGTTTGTCATATATCTTTTTCCTCAAAATAATATACTGGAGAAGGTTTTCCTTTTGGTACGCTAAGAAGTATATCAAAGTTTCATCAATAAGCGTTTTTCATTCTTATTTCTTTTGCAAGTGTATCACGTTTCTAATAATCATTTACCGAAATTCAAGATCATTATTTTTATAATATTTTTTCTCTGCTAGGCGGGAAAAGGATTATCAGTTTGGAGAAAGTGATGGTGAATGGGAATCACCGCTTGTATATGCATAATTGGCTGCTGAATACGTAGTAGCCTTGCGATCTTTATGTCGTGGGGAAGGATGAACATAGTTAAGGGCGTAGCTGACCTTCTTTGGAGGACTTCGAGTGGTCAGAGTGGAGAATCTGGTTCAGGGGGATTTTCTCCACCTATGCCAATTATTCTCTTCAGGTTCTTAAAAGTTTTCTTTTATGCATTTTGTCTTTATCGTATGCTAATTAACTTGAATGTATTGAATCAGAATAACAATTCTGTTAGAGCATTCAAGCTAAAGTGCGTCTAGACAAGGAAAACTGAAATGTTTGGCCAAAATTGTGGTCTTGTGCACCTGATTGTTAGCGACAAAGCTCTTATATCTTGAAAGGAAATCTATTTTTCAGTTAATTTAATGGTCTGTTAACTCTATAATTTTGGGCCTGCTTGGGAGTAGTCTTTTTTTCTCACTGGTTTTGACCGATTTTGGGTGGCATCGAAACGAGGATTCCTCACTTCTTCTCTCGTTCAAAACCATGCATGGGACTTCCATCTCAGAGGAGTTGGAAAAGCCGGTACTTGCTAGGTTTTTTGGACACTGATCTTGGATGGTTTATAAACCACCCAAAACCGATGTAGTGTTATTTTGAGCTGTTCCCTCAATCCAACAAATCGGTGGGTTTTAGCCGTTTCTTATATTCTTTTCTAATTTTACCATTTATGAAATAATTATTTCTAACCAACCTATTTTGTTCAAAACTAAATTGTAAATAAAAATATATTAACTAAAAAAATATTTATCATTTAAAAAATTATATTATAATTAAAATAAATACTTATAAGTAAAATATTACTTGTAAGATAAGAAAAAACTATATTATAATTAAAAATTACTAATAAGTAAAAAATCACTTTCGTGTAAAAAAATTATGGGAAAATAAAAATACTACTAATGAGAAAAAATTCACTTATAAAATATAAAAAGAGTTACTTATAAGTAAAAAAAAATTCACTTAAAGGGATTTAAAAGTATAAAATTAACTTTTAATTGTAAAATTTACTTATAAGTAAAAAATATTAACTTAAAATTTTAAGTAAATAATTAAATATATTTATTTTTTAAAATTAAATATTAACTTATATGTTAAAAAATTTATCTATAAGTAAAATATCACTTATTTGTAAATTTTTTTACTAAGAGATATATTCGTAATTTTATTCTTTTAAAAAATTTTTAGAACCGATGGATGATAAATTCCCAAAACAGTTTTAAAAGCCGCTGTTAAAATTACTCAAAACCGATCCACTCATAAATGCTTAAAATCTGTACTTTAAAAACTCTCATAATCGGTACGACGAAACTCCCATGTGGCCCTTAGTGATTAAAATGATCATTTTGAGTTCAACAAGATAGCTGCATTAAAGTTCAAATGTATTAATGTTACTCGATATAATTGTATGTCAAGATGAGTTGTTCTTTGTTTCGTCTCTTTGAAATCCAAAATATTGTTCTTTTAAGCCAGATCATTCATGTAGAGGAAAGGGATTGAGTTAGGACTTTTCATGCTCTATCGATGTGCTTGTCAATTCATTTATCCTCTGTTTGGTAAAAATTTATAAATGATTTAATATAAGTAGATAGAAATGTGCATTGCATTGGATACGTGGATGCTATTTGTGGGTCTATTGAAAAGTGGTTGAAAATAAAGTTTGACCATTTATAAATTAGACAAACGGAAGCTCAATAAATTTCTTCTAAAGGAAATTGGTGTGAATGAACTATTTTGCTGGACACAGGTCGACTTTTAGTGGATTCTTGGTCTAATGTTAATTCTCATGTTAATCACAAGCTTCCCAGTTTTTTCCTTGGGCCACTAGAATACTTAATTTATAGGTGTTTGGTCTTGAAACTATTAACTCAAGCTGCTTCACACATCTAATCTGGGTCATTGGACAGATGATGTTCTTCTAAATTCCTTGATTTCAGTCCAAAAACCTCTTTGAGCTGCTAAACAATTTTGCTATCATTCACTTCTTTGTTTCAATGTTCTACCAATACTTTTTTGTGTCAACCAATTAACTTCATTATCGTTTGTACGTTTGAGATAATGCCTGACACTTGATACTAGAACTCTAATATTTTGCTCGGTGATCAAGGATAGTTTTCCAATTATTCCTATGGTTCTATAGATCAAGAGTAACACCTAAGATGTATATGCTGACAGCCCAAATTCTGATGACTGGAATTCTGTGACCATCACCCTAGGTTACCTTGTAATTTAATCATTCTATCATACAATGTCTTGATTTTATGAAGATCATGGACATATGTCAAATCTACTGATTCAGTCATATCGGTAATATACGTGTCGGTAATATACGTGGTTCTTAGTTTGTAGAAATTAGAAGTCTTTCTAGCTTTTCTTCTATATTAGTCTAAGGGTTTCCATGCCATATCCTCTCTTAGATTTCATAGGAATTAGGACATTCCAATCAAGTTGTTGGATTTCTTATTTTACATTGAATCTACCATTACTATTGTGAGAGGACAGCATTCGAACTCATTGTCTATGAATCACTTATACACATAAACATGTGATATCTTGGGCCTATGCCATATTTTAGAAACTTTGTACTATCTTCTTTCAAAAGAAAATAAGGATTGTCAAACCTTCCACACATCCATGCCCATCTTACCTCGCCAAAGCAAACTGGCTTCTTTGAAAATCAAATTGAATGAAGCTCCTGAAGTACACTACAACAACTATTTGCAGCATCACAATGTAAAGTCAAGCGATTGTTACATTATAATTTCAGCAACTTATAGCCCCGTTTGGCCCTCATTATTTGAGATTATAGTTTTTGGGATAATTTTTTTTTTTTAAAGAATATGTGGTTAAAAAAGAAAAAAAAAAGTTTTGGATTTATGTTTAATATTATTTTATTGGAGAATGTGTGGTTGATTAGAAGAGAGACATAAATGGATTATAATTTTAACGGGGGCCGAATAGGGGCATAATTTTAGCCACAAGTATGTCTAAGAAAAACTAGAAAAGAGAATACCTGTGTCTGGTGTGGGTGGCTAGGTGCGTCTTTTGGAAACATTATAATTTCCTTATAATTAAGAGTCAGAGTCAAACTTAACCACACATTTCATATACCCACAATTACTACTCACTTTTATACCCCTCATTTTTATCACATTATAATTTCAGCAACTTATAGTTTTACCAAACAAGCACGTCCATGCAAGACCAGATGCCCCCTGCAAGAATACATTTACAATTTTCTTCTTTCCTTTTGCTCATCTCTCTATATTGCATCCTTGGGCATGTGCTATGTGGGATGGTGATTATACCTCACTGATGATCACTCCTCCTGCTCCAGAAAAACTCTACTTTATGACCTTGAACCTCTTCCCTAAGATACAAGTAATACTTTATTGTGCTCGATGGTTGGCCATGTTCCAGGTATAGCAACTGCCCATTTGAGTGTTAATTCTTTGTTAAGCTTTGAATTGTACCCTTTGACTTGTGTGGTCATGCACTTGTTATCTCTGTCGCTAATTTTCTCACTGTCAATGAATCCTTGAACACTAGCTCTAGTTTTTGGAAGGAAGCCTTACAGCTGCAAAATCTACGAGTTCAGATTTTAATGCTTGCAAAGTTTATGAGTTCGCATTTTAATGCACATGGTATTTATTGAGAGCCTGTATGAAGGCAGTAGCTTTCACTGGTATGTTAGGAACAGTCTTATTTACTCGTCTTAGTGACGGTAATGACAAAAGTTGGTTGAAAAATGTAGCATTTGCTTACTTATAAGCTTTTTACTATAAAGGTTCAATTTAAAAAATAAAATGATTTGTCTCGATAGATTGACGTTTCCAATTTTAACTTCTGTAGTGAGGGTGGTGATGAGGCGATTTTGAATACTCTATGGGGAAGATACGAACATGCAGCCAATAAGGTATATATCAGAGATTTTTATTTTTTAACTGTGCGTTCTATTAGCTGTTATCTTGTAGATTGTTTTAGATTAGAAAAGCAGCCAATAAGGTATATATCAGAGATTTTTATTTTTTTACTGTGCGTTCTATTAGTTGTTATCTTGTAGATTGTTTTAGATTAGAAAAACTTAATGCACTTGGTTGTGACTTTATTGTATATCCAATTCTGAAATATTGCTTTAAATTGCCTTTATTTTTAAATCCCCTGACTATGTACCTTTCAAAATTTTTTTTTAAATCCCCTGACTATCAATTTTCTGCACAACCGCTCTTCCCCCTTATTCATGTTGTATGATGGCTAACTAGATTCATCGAAATTGCGAGCTGCCTGCACACATATGAAACCATGAAAATAGTACATTCCTGGCGCAATTTGTAGTAACCTTGTTTAGGAAATTTCTGGCTGTGCACTGCACAAAAATACACCAAGAAATCCTTATTATAGCACACAGCTGCAAGTCTTGACTACCAACTTAAATTGAAACCTCATTACTTGATGATGAACATCTTTTGCGTGTTGAAAGGAACAAGTTCATTGCATAGGATTGTAAGCAATCTATTTTATATTTCCGATGCACTACAGCTCACAAGATAAGGTGATCATGGAAGATCATGTTGTGTTGAATGCAGCTACTGCGCGTGTGGTGTGAGATGCCATAGCTCGTACAATTAAATAGAGCAGCCAACCTCTTAAGTATCGTAGAAAACAAAGCTTTCACCCCCATCCCCACCCCCACCTACTTGCTCTAACGAAATTTCATAATTCTTATGAATTGGAGCCTCTTAATGTTGGCATAAAGCATGTCTCAAACCCATTGAAGCCGTCATCCATTAGTCCTTGTTTGATTTTGATTCTTTCCTAATCTCTTTTATCCCATATTCATTTTCAACCGTACAACCTCTTCAACACCCCCACCCACACCCCAGCAAAAAAAAGAAAAAAAAAAAGGAAAAAAAGAAAAAAAAGAATTCACGTTTCTTGTAAGAACTTAACATTCATAAAAAAAAAAAAAAGAAAAACCAATTATCAAAGAATCTCTATAAAAAATCATTATGAAACAAGCGCTTAATTTATTCTCAATTGATGACATATCCGCTTGTTAGTTTATAATCTCATTGCTTATCTTATGCATTCTAGTACGATCTCGCATCCATCTTAGTATCCTTATTTCCGCTACATTCCTTGTAAAATGTTCCTGACCTTTAACAACTTAACACTCAATCACAAAGTATAGCTGATTTGATCACTTCTTCATACAACTAGCCTTTTAACATTAGTGAAATCGTTGTATCACATGTCCATTTTATCCAACCTGCTCTAATGCAATGCATTACATCATCTTCAATCCCTTATTCATTGTTAATAATAAAACTTAGATACCTGAAACGATCACGTATTGGAACGTCATCCTCTCTAGTAACCACATTATTGTCCTTACTCATAATACTATTAGATGAGAATTTCATGTATTCTGTTCTAGTTTTACTTAACCTAAGACCTTTAGATTTTAATTTACTCAGCGATGCAACTTAGTGATGCCAATTTGAACCTCCAAACACGAGCATCATCATGCCCTGCCCTACCAGGACGATGGCAGTTTCTGGGGCAGGATTTCTCTGAGTTTCCCCGTTCCGATTATTAGTTATTTAAGAAGTTCATATTTTGTTTAACAATTTAGTCCAACTTTCTATTGTCCAAATCCAAACCAATTACCTAAGTCTATTAGCCTGATTTTCAAATACCTGAGGATTTACATAAAAAATAAAAAATGTAAAAATGATAGCAAATGGGACTGGAGATTTCCCCGTTCCCCCTTCCCTATCCCGCCTTAAGCGTGAATCGGGAGGATGGGGCATCGTGACCCGTTGCCATCCTTATGCAGCATCTCCTATGTCATTACAACTTGTGACAGACAATTTAACTCCTTTTTTTGTCTTATCGGCGAAATTTTTGCACCAATCAATAATATACATCGATGACATCTTGAATGTATCTAGTAAGCTCGTCCATGACTACTGCAAAAAGTTAAGGTTTCTAGGCACGACCTTGATAATCTGTACTACTACCACAACTAGATCTCACATTTATGAATTCTCCATTGTACATGGTCTTAATAATATTGATGTTTCTAATAGAAATTCTCTCTAGCACACATCACAGTACTAACCAAGGCACCCTCTTATAGGTTTTTTCTAGATCAATGAAAACCGCATGCATGTTTCACACAATTCACTCCTTCCTTCCCTTGCATGAAAGAACCATATGCCAAAATGATGTGGATATCTTGTTTGATGGGAAAGAAAGTTATTGATATTTAGACAATGGTACATGAGTTGAAAACCAGACTTCGCAATTGCAAAAGTAAGTAAAAGAAATGTAAAATCAATATAACGAATAATCTCATGGCTAGGGGATTCGAGCAAAAATATTCCATCCAGGACTCTTTTTCTTCACCAGACTCTTT
>CAIGRK010333522.1:0-24723 GCA_903798315.1 Fraxinus greggii | reverse complement strand
GCCTGAGTTGTGAATTTTTTCCCAAAAAATACTATTGTTTTGGGACCAAAATAAACTTAAACAAGCCAACCCAAAATCGACCATCCGAGTGAGTTTGAGTGGGCAAGCAACTACGGAATACTTATAGGCTGAGGGCCCAAATTTCTCTGCCCAAATGAGCTCTACCCCCTTCTCTATAAGGAGGTGTGGAATTAGCAAAAAAAATCGCCCCACCCATCCCTTTCTTACACAGACACTCCACTCTCCTACCATCACTCTTACTGTCGTTAGGGTTTAAGCTAAGCAAAAAGCACTAAACAATCGCTTGTTTAATTGTATAATATATAATAAATCCGCATACGCAATCTCTCGTGCTAAGCGATTCTATGCTATAGTATTGATACCCAAAAGTAAGCTCTCTCTCTACTCCGTACTTTAATTTACGCTGTGAAAATTAACAATTGCATTGAGGATATACAGGTGTATAGAATTTTTCGGGTATTCTGTTGGTAATCAGTTACTGTTTTCTTTTGGTACAAGTTTTTTATTAGCATGTATACTCGGGGCGTTCTTGAAATCCCAATTTTTATATGCATCTTCTTTTTCTTGTTTACTGTGCGTGAATTTTTATTTCATGATATATAGATTTAGCAATTTTTTCTTTTGTAGTTTTGTGTCATTGATTTGGAAATGGATTGCATGCATATATGATGCCCAAAATGATTTTATCTTGCTTTTGTTCTTGCAATTATGTGTAAATTGGCACGTTGACTTTCTTTTCATGATTTGGAGTTATTAGTTCATTTTTAAATGCGCTGCTATTCGCGATATATAAAATTGTTTTTAATTTTTCAGTTAATATTTTTACCTTTTATGTTTAAATAGCCATATTTTGTGATTTATACACTTTCTAGAATCCTTTATCTATCTTGGCAACATGTTAGATTTGGATTCTTCAAGGCTTGCTTGGAAGGCTCCAGAAGCAGCACCGTATTTGAGTTTATTTTCTTTAATTTCAACTTTAAATTTCAAATTTCTGCCCCTGAACCAAGAATCAACTTGGCTGTGTTGTAATATATTTATTTAAAAGGCTTTGATATTAAATTCCTAGCCCTTAATGTTAGCTTTTGCTTTTTTTCCCCCATCTTTTTGCTAAGTGTGTAATAGTTTACTTTGTTCCCTTGTATCTGTTAGTAAATTCACTTTGTCCCATGTTGAACTTATTTCATTATTTCTTTTTGTTGTGCAACGGGGTAACAACTTTAGTTCTGATTGATTCTCTTTCCCCTTAATATTAAATTAATTCTGTGGGTGTTCTGCTTTATCAGAATTATTCCTTAATTGTTAATTGATATGCTACCATATACTTTGTTCTTCCTTTGGTAGCGAAACTGTTTCCTTCTGCTGGTATACACTAAGCTGAAAGATCCTCTTAAGAGTTCTGCATAGATGGCGAACTTAACCTTAACAGGCATACTTGAAAAGGTAGCTATCTGTGCTGCATATTCTGAGTTATTTTTCCTTTTAACAGACTTGTGATTCTCAATTAATTTGTGTATGCAATGCAGATGACGGGGAAAGACAAGGATTATAGATACATGGCAACTTCTGATTTGCTTAATGAATTAAACAAAGAGGGATTCAAACTCGATATTGACCTCGAAGTAAAGTTGTCTAATGTTGTTATCCAGCAACTTGATGATGCTGCAGGCGATGTTTCTGGATTAGCTGTAAAGTGGTCTGTACTGGATTTCTTTATTTACAAAGATAAATGCTAGTGATGTTCATATCTCTTATTTTATTTAGATACAAGATTGATTTTTCTTCTTTATTTTCCTTGAATTATGTTACTGATTGATGAAGTTCCATATTCTGAGATCTAATATTCGTCATTATTTTCCTACTTAATTTGTTTTTTCCTGATTTGCACCTATCCATTCCTTTAGGATGAGTTGTTGGGTTCTTTTCTTTTATCCCCCTTGTGCAAACATTTATTTTATTCATGCTAACATTTTATGTTCACCAATTGTATTTCACGATTTTACAATTATGTTGCCTATATTTATATTTCATCTTATTTGAAATTTAATATCGTAGTTTTGGGCATTAAGTCCTAGTATTGGAATCTTCAGACTTAGAATAATGTTAAAAAAGGCACAATCAGGTACATGGGTATTTTTCCATCATAAACAAAATTCAACAGTATATAGAAACAGTATTTTAGTTTGTGGCAATGGACTATTTCCAAAATGGTTTTATGAGAAACACAAATTTCTAATGTTTTAGTTGGCAATGTGGGCTATTCTCAAAATGGGCCAACGAAAAGTTTTATGATTTGTGGGCCACAAGCCTTGTTGATGACTAAAAATGACGTGGCAAATTTAGACCAACTTAATAGAAATTTAGTTGAGTGATTGCTAGAATTGCTTGAATTTAGGAAAATTAAAGGATAATTTCATTGATTGAAGTTTAGATTGTATTGGAGAGAATACATTGAGTTCGGCCCTTTGGAGGAGATCATTTGCCCCTATTTATAGGCCTCTAAATCAAGCAACTTGGCCGCCCGAATTGAAGACTACTGATTGGTCGTTGAGGTTGGCCGAACAAGTCATCATGGTGCCTAGATCGTAGTTGTGGCCTACGTCATGATTACATGTCACCTAGGTAATCATTGCTGATTTTTGATTGGCCGAAAATGAGGTTTGATGTCACGGGTATCACTTGTCGCATTTAGAGTGGTCATCCGGGTGGTGATATCATCGTTTAGGATTACAATGATGATGTTTTTGGATGACGGCGGGCATGGGTTGAGCTGACCTTGTGATTTCTTAGTCCGTCATTTTTGAAGTGACTATTGAATCTTCATAAACTATTCGTCTTAACATAAGTTCGAGTTGCTTTTACGAGTTCAGACACCAATAAGTCTTGAAGGGGTGCTGTGAGGTGTGTGCCTCACACAATTGAGGTGTACGCCTTTTAAAATTGCCGCAATCAGTGCCTTGAGGCATTCTTTGTGCGCTTACTTTTAGGAGGGTCTTAGGTGGGTTTCAATTGGGTTTTTATATTGGGTATTAGTATCTACTTTTTTTGGTGACATGAAATGAAGCTTCCATTTCTTTTAATTTTTGTGGAATTTAACGTGTTAAATGTAAATTTATTTTCCATGCTGATTAGCTGCATCACTCGACCCTGAAATTCAAATGTTGCTTAGTTCTTCAATAGAACTTATTTGAAGAAAATAAGGGGATGTGAACCAATTTGTGATTGAAAAAGTTTATAAATCGTGTTCAAGGAGTCGATTTACATTGGAAAAAAAATTTAGAAAATATTATCTTCTTGTTATTTTGATAATGGTTGATTTATTGCTTTGATTTGGGATTTTATTGTTGCACATAGCTAAATTATGACTCCGGAAGATTTTATATCATCTGCTGCATTCTTATTATTATTATTTCTATTTTGCTTTTACGTGATTTTTAGTCTTGCTCCATTGGTGAAGAAAATTCATGAGCAGCAGATTCTTGAGATGGCTAATAAGCTTTGTGATAAATTACTGAATGGGAAAGAACAACATCGTGACATTTCAAGTATTGCTTTGAAGACGATTGTTTCTGAAGTTCCTACCTCATCCATTGCACAATCCATACTTGTATCCATATCTCCAAAGTTGATAAGAGGAATAACTTCCCAGGTGAGTTACTATATAATATTTAGCATCATTCGTATCATGTCCAAGGGTAATAGAATTCGCTAATGATGGTTCTTTTACAGCTGAATTCTTGTTTAACGTTTGCACGTGGTAGATGGTTTGTGATTCCACAGGAGTGATGTTATCTCCATGTTTCTTTGAAAGGGAGAATGCCCACATAATATTTTTTACTGTATTAGATAGATGATGCTTATTTGTTGGCTTCCAAAGATTGTTGGTTAATTGTTATATCTTTCTAAGTAAACTTACATTCTTCAAATTGAAGTGTTGCACTCAATGCATTTGTAAGTGTAGGTTTTTAAAAATCTGTAAAGATGTCATCTGCTAATCATATGGTAATGCATCTTTAAAAACAAGAGCAATTGATCTCTTTCACAAACTAGGGATGCATGGGTAAATGACGTTGTGTTAACCATGAATGAAGTGGAATATTAATTTGTTAACTCCCACGATTGCAGAGGTACACGATGCCAGCACATTCCGACTTTGTTCGCTTTGTGACATATGATTTCAAATTACTCCTATGATGTTAGCAAGGGGGCTCTTCATTAGAAACTCTTGCTTTCCTGATTGGCTTTAAAGCTGAATAAACACTATTTGCAATGAGCTTGCATTTTATTTTTAATGTCCTTGGAAACTTCTGTCTCCTATTTATTGGATGTGAAATAATCATTTATCGAGACTTTCTTCATTTCACATGAAATAATACTTGCTCTATCATGATGCTTTAGTATGTTCAGAAAAGAAATAGTCTATTATTGAATTCAAAGATTGTCTGTCCTTAGGTCCGGCAAATATAAATCAGGAATGCCACTGTGTTCATATTTGTAATACGAGCATTAGCGTGGCAATAAATAGTTACTACAACAATAGACTAAACCCCTGTTTGGCCGCCATTTTTTAAAACTCATTTTTCCTCAAATTCAATTTCAACCACAGATTTCGTGGGACCCACATCTATTATCAACTTTTCAACTACACATTTCATCAACTTTTATCAAAATTTACTAAAAATTTGATTTTTTTTTGACAAAATCAAACAAGGGCTAAATATTTGTTTTGTTCTGAATAACTGTTATNATTAAAATTTAAGTTGAAATCAAATTAATTTTAACCACACATTTTCTGGGTCCCACAACTTTTCAACCACACATTACATCAACTTTTATCAAAATCTATTAAAAATCTAATTTTTATCCAAACCAAACAAGGGCTAGGTCTTTTTCCTAATAATAAAAAGATTTTGGAGTTGGTAGCAAATAATTAATTGCAAAATTTTTGTTTTATGATCTTCGAAGTTTACTACTTATTTCAACTTGTCTTTCCTTTTTTTCAGGGAATGTCCACTGAAATTAAGTGTGAATGCCTTGATATATTGTGTGATGTTCTTCATAAATATGGAAATTTAATGGCATCAGATCACGAGGTATTATTAGGTGCATTGTTGCCCCAGCTGAGTTCCAATCATGCCAGTGTCAGGAAGAAGGCCGTTTCATGCGTAGGTAATATCAACTGAATGCGCTAATCTTTTGAAATGGTGTATCAGTCTTTCTATATTGTGTATATCTTGATCTCATAGCCATGATATTTCCTTTAAATCTAATTAAATTTAGCACTCTGCCTTCAGCGTCTCTTGCTTCAAGCTTGTCAGATGATTTGCTGGCAAAAGCTACAATTGAAGTTGTTCGGCTTTTGAGAAATAAGGCCATAAAACCAGAAATTACACGCACAAACATTCAGATGATTGGAGCTTTGAGGTATTTAATCGTAATTTGATTTCTTTAGTGATGTTAGGATATGTCCATGAATAACCCATGAATCTTTGGTTTGTAAGTCGTGCTGTTGGCTATCGATTTGGTGCCCATCTTGGAGATACTGTTCCAATATTAATTAGCTACTGTACAAATGCATCGGAGAATGATGAAGAGCATCGTGAGTATAGTTTGCAGGTAGATAAATTTTTTACATATCCTTTTGTTGTTGAAGTTATGTTAAAATGAGGTATTTAATCTTTTTCTATTGTAGGCTCTAGAGAGCTTTCTGCTGCGGTGTTCCAGGGATATTTCTTCCTATTGTGACGACATCTTACATCTTACTTTGGAATATCTTAGCTATGATCCTAATTTTACTGATAACATGGAGGAAGACACAGATGATGAGAGTTATGTGGTGGAGGAGGATGAGTATGTAATGCGATTATTTGCAATTCTAAGTTATTTATGGTAAGAATTTGTGATAATGTGTTATCTTCATGGATTTGTAGCGAGAGCGCTAATGAATATACTGACGACGAAGACGCGAGCTGGAAGGTCCGCAGAGCTTCTGCCAAATGCTTAGCAGCCTTGATTGTTTCCCGCCCAGAGTTGCTATCGAGGCTATACGAAGAGGTATCCATTGTATAAGAGCCTTTGAACATGGCTCTAGTGAATCTGGACCATTTGCCTACTGGATATTATGGAAATTTATTATAGTACAAGTTACATGTCTAAGGTCCTATAAATCTTCATTAGACAGAGTTCTAATTCCCTGTCAAACTCTTAAGAATTTGTTTTCATGATACTTATATTTTCAGTAATATCCTCATAAAACTGAACTCTCATTACTTTCTATTGCAAAAGATCCTAGTTTAAATCATAAACCACAATAACATTCTCTTTAAGGTCAGATTGTTCATTATATCTGACCCGTTTAACTAATTCAGCAATGCCAATAGTCTGTCACACTATGGAAAATCAATTGAAAAACTGTCATTTTAAACCCACCAGAAGGAAGTTTCCTTTTCTAATAAGTAAAGAAATGTATCACTAAATGCTTGATATTATTTTATTAAAGAAAATTGCCCGTACCTTCTTTCAAGCACTATCTTAGCGATTCGAACACTTTTGATTCACTCTCTGAATCATTTTTAAAATGTCAAAGTTACTTGTTTGGTGGTAAAATTAAAACTGTTGTAAAAATGAATTTGTTTATAAAGTTTTCTAAGTGGGAAGTTTATGATATTATATGATCCTTGCTAATGCAACGGAACTCATGTGGTGTCTTCCCTGAATATTATGAATACTAGAGTTTCAGTTTCTAATGTTGTTATAGAACTTATATAAGAAATCGACATGTTGCAGTATAGGTTTCTTTTGTATGCAATTGACTAAATTTTAATGAAAGATGAACAATGCTTTTAAATATAATCATTTTCAGGCTTGCCCAAAGTTGATTGATAGGTTTAAAGAAAGGGAAGAAAATGTCAAGGTATGGCTGAATGACACGACTAAACCCCTTATAGTACAACCACTTGGTTGATTATCTAATAATATTTAAGCTGCAGATGGACGTGTTTAATACCTTTATTGAGTTACTGCGACAAACAGGAAATGTGACTAAAGGACAGACAGATTTTGACGAATCAAGGCAAGAATATGGTTCTTCCAGTTTGACTCGTTAAATTCTTGTGCAGAGATGTATTTTGTTTAAATTGTTTACCTCTAATTTCGATTATTGATACAGTGTTCTGTTACATCTTACATAAGGCAGGGCTGAACGGGACCCTAAAACAAGTAATAAATAAAAGATCTACTCAATGGCTTCATTATAAATTATCATTGAAGGAAATTTGGATTATTTTTCTGCTATCTTGCTATCAGCATGAGTATTTGGTGATAGCTCCCATCTAGGGACAGAATAAATCAACAAATGATTAAAGTTAATTGAAAAACTGATTGCGATTGAGGCTTGCGGGTTTAATATGCTTTAAACGAACTATGCTTTTTTCATCAAGAAAAAAAAACAGATTTTAGTACCTTCGCCCCTGATTCACATAATATATTGTTTTAATAAGATGCATGCTTTAGATCTACATATTGTGGTGTCATTGTACTCTCCCAACCTACAATTCATGAGTTCACTATCTTTAAGAGAGAGGTTATGAAGATAAGAAGTGAGAAGAGTGAGCTTAGCTAAATTTTCTCTAATTACCTTGGCAATGTCTTATCTGTTTTGTCACTTATTGGGTAAATTTTTGCACTAAAGGTTCTACAGAAGAACTTTTAGTTGTTTCTGAAAATGAAGATAGAGATCAAGAAATCGAATTTCGATAATTTGTGGAAACATGAAGACTTACCCTTTGTAATTGTGATTTCTCTGTCAGAAATGAATTTTTCTTGCCTTCATATTTTTGCTAATACTGATGATGAAATTCATACTTTACACGATTCAAAATACTCTACTCTCCGTTGGGATGAGACGAAGGGATTTCCCTCACTGGAGCTTTGATATCTGCATTGACTTTTGGATTCTGATGTTGTGATATTGTCATGCAGTCCCAGATACATGTTGAAGCAAGATGTCTCAAAAATCGTTCGATCTGTAAACAAACAACTACGTGAGAAATCTGTCAAAACGAAGGTTGAATTCTACCTAGTATGATCTTTTGGTGATCAACTTAGAGCTTCTACATCTGATCACATTGTTTATGCCTACAGGTTGGTGCCTTCTCGGTCTTGAAAGAACTGGTAGTTGTGCTGCCTGATTGCCTTGCAGACCATATTGGATCTCTTACTCCCGGAATCGAGAAAGCATTATGTGTAAGTTTTGCCCCCTTTGACGAGTGCTCATTTGGAGTTTTGTTAGTTTTTCTATTTGTCACCAAAGATCTTGTAAGTTCTTTCTTCTGTTAACAGGACAAATCATCTACCTCAAATTTGAAGATTGAAGCTCTTGTTTTCACAAGATTAGTGTTGGCCTCACATGCCCCTTCTGTTTTCCATCCCTACATTAAGGTAATGTGTGATGTAATTGGTCACTTTGCCATAGAAACTATTAAGAATGCGATGACTTTCTTGAAATCAGTGGAACATGAGTGTTTTCTGAAAATCTTGAATCATGTTAATTGCGAAAGTTACTGTTGCCACTTTTACAAAATCTGAAAATTTGGCAAGTCTTTGTAGAATGATGTAATATGGGTGCTTGTAAAATTAGTAATTTTTCTTGTTGTAGGAGTTTCGTAAGTTCATTATCTGATGATGAACATACAAGTCATTGTTATAGAATGGATAGCTTTCCTTGAAAATCTGTTTATGGAGTGTCAAAATATGAAGATCTAAATAGTCTAAATAGTATTACTTCTGATCATAATTGTATGCATACAAAATGCTTTGGGAAAAGGAAGAGGAAGAAGAAGCTAAGCAGCATCATAGGAGTAGATTTTGCAGCATCTAGGTCATTTTTCGTGATGTCAGTGGATGGACACCTGTCAGTTCTCCTTCCGTAGAGCTTCAGATCATCTCATCTAATCATCACTAATTTTGTTGAAATATGGAAATCTCTATACGTGAACTCATAAGCAAACTCATCATTGACCTCTTGAAGTGTGGTCATGAGGGTTGTTGCACTAATAGAAAATCTGGATGAACTTGCAGTCTCGCCATTAATATTAAGTCTATAATTTGAGACGTGAGGTAGGCTCGATCATTGTCGTCCGTATTCCAAACTCCACCAATCCCAACATATCCTCCTTACCCACTGCTACCGGTCATTACCATCGTGCGATCACAATTATGAGATCCATTGTTACGCACCACAATCTCCTCAGTGGCCATCACTATTGGCACGATCTATTAATCAAAACCTAAAAGTCAACTATATATAAAGATCTTTTAGGGTCCGTTTGGCACGGATGTTGAGTACATCTCTCTTTTTACTGAAAAGTTGATTAACTGTTTGGTTCTCAACAAAATAAGGTGTTGTAAACATTAAGTTAGCGGTTTGGCAGCATAGCTAGAAAAGTGCGTTTGATTTATTAATTGTAAATATTGCATGATTGTTTGACTAAATATTATTTTTATTATACAAAACCTATATAAATTAAATATTTCAATTAAATTGTCTTGGCACGATCTTTTTTTAAGCATATATCGTGTTTTAAATTTATTTATTTGAAACTTTAAAATACAACACGTGAATATATGAAATACCATACTACTTATATTATAATTTCATTTCTAAAATATATTATTGGACATTAAAAATAATAATAAATAAAAATTAAGAGCAAAACATGTAATAGTAATATTCAAAAAGAATATTTAAGTAATATGTAATAATTGATGTGTAGTAAGATTAGATATATTTTGATATTTTACTACTCCCTCCGTTCTATTTATATAGGCTCACTTTCCTTATTTTCTTATCCCAATTATATAGTCTTGTTTCTTTATTAATAAATAAAAATTAAGAGCAAAACATGTAATAGTAATATTCAAAAAGAATATTTAAGTAATATGTAATAATTGATGTGTAGTAAGATTAGATATATTTTGATATTTTACTACTCCATCCGTTCCATTTATATAGGCTCACTTTCCTTATTTTCTTATCCCAATTATATAGTCTTGTTTCTTTATTAAGAATGTTTTGTTTTGTTCATTTACTGATATACCTTTATTTCTTTATTACTTCCAATAATAATTTACTATTAGTTATTGATAATTAAATGAGGGTAAATTGGGTAAGTTTATGGCAAAAATTGTCTTTTCCAATAGTATTAAATAAGATTTCTTAATCCGTGTAAAAAACAAAACAAGCCTATATAAATGGGAGGGGGGGAGTATAAAATTATAAGCATAATTAATATAGATTTCAACTCCCATAATGCTGAATTTAGAGCTTTTCAAAAAAGCTTCAAATTAGAGCTTCTCTAAAACAACTTGAGAAAGCCCTTTTTTTTTGTTGTCAATGAGCACTTCTTTGACTGCAACTAAACAGTTGGGTTTTTATGCCGAAGTATTTTTTTGGTCTTCTAAATGTGCTTTAGAGCTCCCAGAAAAGCCTTCCCAAGCACATACTTACAATATTGATTTCTCCTCCTCTATGCTGTGTTTTCCCATGAACCAAGCTACCACTCATTTGGTACAAGTCAAGATCGTGTTATAGAGTTCTCATGGAGTGCTTTGAATGATGATTATTGTTATTCTTCGGACTTGTTAATCTGGGGGTTTCTTTTTTTCTTTTTAAGCTTAAACGTCAAACAATGCTTTTAAATTTGAATTCAGAGCATAATGGTTTGGAGATACAACCCTAACATTGTTGCTAGTGTTAGAAGCATTCTTCTGCTTCTGTGGTGTTATAGGAAATGTATAATATTGTGTTGTTACTTTCATTATTGGATAGGTAATATCTGTGAATTATTATTTCCATAAGTTAGCAAGCTGTGCAAGAGGGTTGGTTCTCTAACAATGGTGTGTTCATAGGCCATTTCTGCTCCCGTTATATCTGCTGTTGGTGAACGCTATTACAAAGTTACAGCAGAGGCATTAAGAGTATGTGGGGAACTAGTACGCGTTCTGCGACCAAATATTGAGGTCGGTTGCTTTTAACGTCTTCATTTCATATGGATTCTTTGACGATTTCTGTTTCCTTCCCAAAACGTTAATTGGTTTTTGTCGTTCAGGGTTATGGTTTTGATTTCAAATCATTTGTCCAACCAATATATAATGCCATCATGGCACGCTTGACAAATCAAGATCAAGATCAGGTTAGTGCCTATCTTTGCAGTCGAATTTATTTTCTGGGCATCATAGTTGGCTAATTGTTTTCCTTTTGCAGGAGGTTAAAGAATGTGCCATTTCTTGCATGGGGCTTGTTGTTTCTTCATTTGGCGATCAACTTGGTGGGGATTTACCTGCATGCCTTCCAGTGTTAGTAGATAGAATGGGAAATGAGATAACTCGACTTACAGCCGTGAAGGTTTGTTTGAATTCAAAGTCCTCTGGGCTGTCCTTTGTCTGTGGATTCATGGTTCCGTTAGCATGCCCCCTCTTTGGGTTGGATTTTTCTAATGTGCTTTAGTGGGGGCTAAGGCCAGATATCAACATGGGGAAGTTAAACATGAATTATTTATGATGGAGAAACTACTATGGATGAATTTCTTACTATCAACGTTTTAAAATGCAATGGCATTAGTCCATTTCACTTTCCCTCAGGTTGGGGCGTGAACCATGGCATGGCTTGTAAGCCCTGTTTTTTTTTTTAACTTTCGAAGATATTAAAATTAAAAAGTTGACAAATGCGGAAGTACTTTGGTAATTGATTAATAGAAGCTAATTTAATTTGCAACAGATTGGTGAGAACATGATGTTGAATCAAGCTTCAGTGAAAATAATATTCATGTAGCTCCTAGGTAGTGTGAAACGACTTTTTGAGTAGAATAGCTGTCCTTGAGTTTTATCTGAGTAGGATGATGTGATAAAAGAAATTGATTGACTTCTTCCCTTTCCATTTTCCTTCAATGTGTGTATGGTCTGTTCATGTATCGTTTGGCAAAATAGTTGGGCACCAACCATTTGGCTCAGAATGTTTAAGATCCATTTTGACAAGTAGCTACTAGCCTTAACTTTTTTAAGTACCTCATGCGTATCAGAGATCCTCACTGAAGTCCTGTATTATATACAATTCATGACACACTGCGAATCTAGACTACCAACTTGATGGCACCACAATGTTCTCTTATAGCTTCTTTGAGGACCTTGTCAAAGCTATGGAAACACAGTGGGAAACTAGCAAAAACGTGTAAGCTCCATGTTAACTAGCAGTAGTCACCCAAGGCTTTAGAACCATCCCTGTGACTCGGGCATATTTGGGATGGGATGAGTCGGTGTTACATTTTTATTGCAATATAGTTTTGGAGATACACTTTCTATTGGTTGGTTATGTAAGGTACTTTTTTGGGATATCATTTAGGTTAGTTTACACGTTTAACTGTTCACACCTTTTAATTTTTCTTCCCCAGGCTTTTGCTGTCATTGCTGCATCTCCATTGCACCTGGATCTATCTTGTGTTTTAGAGCATGTAATTTCTGAGTTGACTGCATTCCTAAGGAAGGTACTTCCAATATATTCTCCAGAAACATTTCCAGCACAATTATCTGAATTAGAGGAAAAGCTACTGAGTTTCTCTCATCCTTTTGGAAAATAGGCTAATCGAGCATTAAGACAGGCGACGCTGGGAACTCTAAATACTTTGATAGTTGCTTATGGTGATAAAATTGGTTCTTCCGCTTATGAAGTGATTGTTGTGGAACTTTCAACTCTAATAAGGTTAAACTTGTGTTTGTTTACTACAGATGTCTGTTCAATAATTCTTTTCAGTTGCAGTCCATGTTCATAAATTTTTTGATAATTCATTTTTAAGTGTTCATTTTTAAGTGACTAGTAATTAAATGAGTATAAATTCTTCTTTGTGCTTTTCAGTGACTCAGACTTGCATATGACTGCTCTGGCATTGGAACTGTGCTGTACCTTGATGGCCGATAGTAGATCAGGTCCAAATGTTGGTTTGACTGTCAGAAACAAAGTTCTTCCACAGGCACTGACTCTAGTGAGAAGCTCATTGCTGCAGGGGCAAGCACTTTTGGTATTATTTTTGTGTTGCATTGACTTAGTCATGGTGTAAACTGTAAAATGTCTGCTTATTGTAAGTTATAACCCTCATTTATGGACACTACAGGCACTACAGAACTTCTTCCGTGCCTTGGTTTACTCAGCAAATACTAGCTTTGATGTGCTGCTAGACTCCCTTCTTTCAACTGCAAAATCATCTGCCCAGTCTGGCGGTGTTGCAAAACAGGCTTTATTTTCCATTGCTCAATGTGTGGCAGTTCTCTGCCTTGCTGCAGGTGATAAAAAATGTTCATCCACTGTAAATATGCTCACAGATATCCTGAAAGCAGACAGCACTACCAATTCGGTACGTCCATGTGCACTTGCTTGGATTACATAAATGGAGATGTTCTAGATGATTTTTTTAATGAATGCTTAGATGGTATATTATTTGATTTAATCAAAACTAGTTGTTGGCTACGAATCTCTGCTGAATTAGTGCACTGCATTCGATTGGAAGATATAATTAGTATGGTCAAGGATTCAGGATTCAGCCTTTTCAACTAAGTTGACCCTTTTCAGTAGCTACCTTGATTTTCAAAATCTAGCAGAAATAACTTTGCTTATTTGCACCAGTTATCGGTAATTGGAAGATCTCGAGTTTACACTGAAATGGACATTATCCTATGGACTTCTATTTTCTTATTGAAACACTATAAAAGAAGGTTAGGACCGTTAGGTGTGTGGTTTGTCAGATACTTGTAACCTGTCTACTTATTCTAGTATCAGAACAGATAATTGGCTTCTTGATTCTGACCAGCTATCTGGACTCTTGATTTTGGTGGAAAATATCAGAAGATGCTTCCAATTTAATTTGGTGTTGGAATATGTTTTATATACTACATTACATACAGCACGAGCTTTGGTTGTTTTGGACTCCTCTTTGAAGATTTTCGGCTGTCTGTTATTTAAATTAAGTAGCAATCTTGTTTTGAATTATCTAAGGGAAAATATGAGCTACTTTCTGCCTTTCTGTTCTTTATTTGTAATTTGAGAGAATTCATTTCTAAATTTCTTTTTAATCAAGGTAATTTAGCTGTGTCGTGTTGGATTTTATCCTCCCATCTGTATTACTGCTACTATTCTCTTCTTATTCAACATTGTTTTCTTATAGGCCAAGCAACATCTTGCCTTGCTGTGTTTGGGGGAGATTGGGAGGAGAAAAGATTTAAGTTCGCATACCCATATAGAGAATATCGTTATCGAATCTTTCCAATCACCTTTTGAGGAGATCAAATCTGCTGCTTCTTATGCTTTAGGAAATATTGCTGTTGGAAATCTACCAAAATATTTACCCTTTATATTGGACAAAATTGATAATCAGCAGAAGAAGCAATATCTATTGCTTCATTCCCTGAAGGAGGTGTGCCCCCCAAACAATAATTCTTTCAAGAGGAAATTCCTTTTTTAACCAGAATTTGTCGATATTTCACATTCTTGCTGAAATTTCTCCCACTTACAGGTCATAGTGAGACAATCCGTGGATAAAGCTGAATTTGATGATTCCAGTGTTGAGAAGATCACTAATTTGCTCTTTAACCACTGTGAAAGTGAGGAAGAGGGAGTTCGCAATGTAGTTGCCGAATGTCTAGGAAAAATTGCCCTAATTGAACCAGGAAAACTTGTTCCAGCCCTAAAGGTAACATCTCAGAAATATATGTTCTTCTATCCATGAGTGTAATGCCTTATCAAAACTCTGCAAGACTTAATTATTTACTTGCATATAATTTTAGGAGAGAACAACCAGTGCAGCTGCATTCACCCGAGCAACAGTTGTAATTGCGGTTAAATATTCTATAGTTGAGCGGCAGGAGAAGATAGATGAGATTTTGTACCCTGAAATCTCATCTTTCTTGATGCTTATCAAGGATCATGATCAGGTAATCTCCAACAGATTAAAATATTTATATAGCTGTATATGCTATATAGATACACTATATCTTCCATCATTTTTCCATTTACCAGTATGTTCTGTGCATCTCTCTTGGATTTTCTTGTATTTTTCCTGGACCAAATTTGATTTATGTCAATGTTATATTGGTTGCTGAGCAGCATGTAAGGCGTGCAGCTGTATTGGCCTTGAGCACCGCAGCCCATAATAAACCAAACCTAATAAAGGCCCTGCTTCCAGAGCTTTTGCCACTTCTATACGACCAGACAGTAATTAAGGTAATCTATTATAAATAACGTGTATCTCGTTGCATCATTCCTGACTCAAAAGTTTAATTCACACTGTACTGTAACTATTATATGGTTTACCAGTCCTTGCATTTACACTGCTATAAGCAATTTAACCAATTTTCTCTCAGCGAAAACTGCTGATCTTTCAGAATGAGATTATTTGGGTACAAAAGTAAGAAATTGCAGGACAATGGAATTATTCTGCAATATTGTGTTGCCTTTGAAATTAGAAGCTAACGTTGTGCGTTATTTGCATAATAACTGTGAGCATTAGGAATATTCTAAATTTATTAGGAGTCAACTGAATTTGTATAAGATAGTTTCTCTGTAAAAATCTCTTTTAATGGCAAAGATAGAATGTATTCTCAAATAAAAGCCTCCTTAAAACAATTTTTTTTGGTGGAATGAAGTCAAGTGAAATTGCTATTCGCTAAGAAAATGGTGCCACAACCAAGATTTTCTCTTTGAGAAAGTACCGTTGCATTTCTTTCTTTCTAAGGAGATATAATCGTTCAGTTTCCTTCACTGTTGTGTCCATCAGTAATTGAACTTCATTTTGTGGATTTGAATGTAGTGTCAGGGTTCTGATGTGCATATGCTGGATTCATTGAATAATCGAATTATAGGATACCCATATATGGCACAATATTTGAATTCTTGCCTTGTTTCTTTACTCTGTGCCGTGGCGTAGTTTGTCATGTAACAGACTTCTTAAAATAGATCTCAATTTCGAAAAGGAAAATCCATACCTGTTTTTCTAAAGGAAAAAAGGATGAAGGAAAACTGTCAGAGATACATTTTCTGTATTTTTGTCCAAGTGATACTGGTCTGACTTGGTGTATATACAGGTCTCTATGTAACCAATTATAATTTCCAATGAGGATTATTTTTGAGCAATTTACCTTATGTGTGATTATTTTGAAATAAGAAATATATAGATCCGGTTGTTGATGGTGATTCATCTGCTAAAGCTGCTTTTCATAAACCTCGTGATAAAATTTGGTTTACCCAAAGTTATTGAATGTAAAATAAAAAAAAATAAAATTATAAGTTACTTTGTGCTTCATTCTATATTTTGACAAATTTTTTGAAGCTTATCATGCTGTTGGAAAAATGTCCAGGCGCACTGCACATTATCTTGATAGACTCCTAGCATCAACTAAGATAGATCATAATCTCTCTCATAGAATAGCATTTTTGCCTTCTTAATATGAACAATAGGATTTTCATTTGTTATTATACATTTTTTCCCCTCTTTCTGCAGAAAGAATTGATAAGGACAGTTGATCTAGGTCCTTTCAAACACACAGTAGATGATGGGCTTGAATTAAGGAAGGCTGCTTTTGAATGTGTGGATACTCTGTTGGATAGTTGTCTTGATCAAGTGAATCCGTCATCTTTTATTGTTCCATACCTCTTATCTGGTTTAGATGGTGAGTGTTCCCTAGGAATGTCTTGAAATTCTCCCCCCTTTATTTAACTTAATAGGTGCTGTTGTTACATTTTCTTTCCTATAATAATATTATTAAATAGAAATGTTAACTGGTTTTGTAACATTCCGTGTTGATAATACTTTTTTCACTCCTCAGATCATTATGATGTGAAAATGCCTTGCCATCTTATCCTTTCAAAGTTGGCTGATAAGTGTCCTTCGGCTGTATTAGCGGGTAATTTTTCCTTTCGTTTCTGAATGCAGTTAAACCTTGTATTTGAAAACACTTTATTTTTAATTAAATTTGAATCCGTTCTTATCTAATTATTGCACATCCAGTGTTGGATTCTTTGGTGGATCCTCTCCAGAAAACTATCAACTTTAGGACTAAACAAGATGCCGTCAAGCAAGAAGTAGATCGTAATGAAGATATGATCAGGAGTACCCTCAGGACAATCGCATCCTTGAATCGCATAAGGTATGCTAAGTTTTGTACGACTTATTTCCTTTCTGCATGATGACCTGTAGCGGTTTGCTGTTATCTTGATGAAAGACAGCTATAGAACAAATTCTCAGTTTTCAACTGAGGGGTTCAAATGGTTATTTAAATTACTATTTGCTGATAATAAGTTAAACAGCATTGAACTTCAATCAGAACATAATAGACCAAGATCTTTAGTACCTTTGGCTTATTTGGTTACGTTTCTCATCTATCTTTTCTGTTTGAACGGCCTTCTTAATTTTCCACCATCTCCAGATAGCCCATTATTTTGTATGGAGGGAGAGGGAAAGAACAACCTGTTTTGAAGAGTTTTTCATTCTGAGCTTTTCAGAATACATCGGCTTTTTGTCTCATTTTTGGTTAACTAAAAATGCATAATATATATAATATAACAATTATGCTACGTGAATAGAATAATGCCACATGACATTTCATCATTGGACTGTTTTAAACATAATAAGCTTTCGCACCCTATCACCTCCCCCCATGGCATCTTTGTCACTGCATCTGGCCAGATTCTTCTGGCAAACTAGCATTATTCTATAATATATATATATTTTTACTGGGATCACTTGGGGAATTATATTAAGATTTGTAAGTGCAGCACTTGATTCATTTCTTTTTTCTTCCTTTACATTTTGCAGTGGAGGAGACTGCAGCCACAAATTTAAGAACCTGATGGTTGAAATTTCCAAGTCCCAATCAATGTGGGAGAAATACTCTTCCATTCGGAATGAGTGAAGTTGTTTCAGCCCACATCTCCTGTTGTTGACAACGAACCTCAGAAACCGCCTTTTTGTCATATTCTTATGGGAAAAGAGTATTCTATACAGATGAAAAGGTTATAGGCCTCGCGAAGGGGAGCGATCACTTTATTAGACGCCAGCTTGTAAAAAATTGTAGAAAGTAAATTGCATTGTTCCCCGAAACTAATTTCCTGCATCCTATGGCCATGACTTGTATTGGATATTATTTGTCCTGTGATCGATGCTTTGTGGTGAAAGAATGAGTTTTTTTCGTATTTTTTTTGGTAGTCATCGACCACTATGCTAAGTTTTTCTCAATTATCTTAATACACTTCTAAGAGAACGTTTGACACACTGAACTGTATTCAAATGGATTTGATTAGAGGAGATAGGATTAGGGACGGCGATATTTATTAATTGTGTAAGATTTACCAACTTTAATATATATAAGATGGAGTGGGGAAGAAGAAGAAGGAATTAGATAAATTAATTTTGGGGGAATGAGATGAAGTGCGTAGGGTGGAAAATGAAGTTTTAAAGGTTTGAGATTGTGGGTGGTACATAAAAAAAAATTGGATATAATTTGTGAAAACATAGAAAGTTTGGATATTAAAATTGTAATTATTACTTTTTAATTTTGACATTTTTACTGTTTTTAACGAAAAATTTGACGGTATTGGGGTTTTTCGCACAAAATGTTTTAAATAGGGGGTTTTTTGCGATTTTCAATAGGTAGGGGGAATATCGCAAATTGAAATGTTTCTGGATGATTTTTTTGCTATTAATCCAAAAAATTAATATATGGTATTATTAATATAATATACTTTGAAAGAATAAATAAAAAATCAATATATTTAAATTTAATTATAAATTAGCCTATATAAAATTTTATAATTTAATTACAAATAAATGTTTTTCACAAAAAAAATGAATGAAAAAGATAGAAAAAAGTCATATGAATCCAGTTTCATTTTTTTCCATAGAAAATAGATAAACAATAAGAGAGAGAAAAATAAAAATAAAAACAAATATTATCAATAGAAAAAAATAAATTTTAATCATAACTCCACGTTCATAGAAGGGAAAAAGAAAGATAAATATTGAAAAAAAATGCAT
Organism: Fraxinus greggii; assembly: GCA_903798315.1. Classification (NCBI taxonomy): domain Eukaryota; kingdom Viridiplantae; phylum Streptophyta; class Magnoliopsida; order Lamiales; family Oleaceae; genus Fraxinus; species Fraxinus greggii. The sequence goes on along the minus strand of CAIGRK010333522.1, from coordinate 5,629 downwards.
ATTAATTTTTTATATTTTTTTGTGAAAACCTCCCAAAATCTTGTGATTAATGAGAGACAACTTTTGATATTTTATTTTAGTACTTTCTGTTTAAAAGTTAGTACCTTAAAGACTTTTATAAAAATATCTAAAAGTCATTAAAATTTGAATACTCCAAAATTCATGGAGATTTATAAAAAGTTTTAACTGAATATATCGTGACTTTTAGACTCTTTAAAAATTTATAAAAATCTCAATTGAACGCATTAATACTTTTAAATAGTCTCAAAAAATTTACATTGAATATCCCTAAATTTTTTAAATTTCAAAAAATCATTAAAAGTCTCAATTAATACAAATCAAATGGGTTCTAAGGGCCTAAATGGGATTGACAATCTGTCATCTCTTCCTAGTTTGACATAAATGTCTAGATGCTTCAAATTCGTTTAAAAAGAGAAGATGTGGCTAAAAATGATCAAATATTCCCGTCAATTTTGCCTAGTTTGACAAAAATGTCTATATATTTCGAAATTCAAGTAGAAAAGAAGACAAAGAGTACATAAATAGACCAAAAAAAATTCTCTTTAACTTTGTCTAATTTGACGAGTATATCTTGACATTATCGAGCTCTTGTTTAGTTTTCATTATTTTCAAATTACATTTTTTCTCTCTTATTTTTAATTACAGTTTTTTTCAATAAAATAATATTATGCGCAGATTCAAAATTTTTTCTTACTTCTTAATTACACATTTTTTATCAAAATATTATTCCACTAGTCATTTGGGAAAAATATGGGGCTCAATCAGGCTAGAAACTCAAATGTGCAGTCAACATTATCCATTCTCTCACTATAAAAGTGGTAGACAGACACAAACAAAAGGAATATTAAAAAAAGGCTATTCTACGTAAATGTATAAAGTTGATCCTTTTGCACCCTCTCTCTTCAAAATCGAACCGATCCTCTCTAATCAATTTCCTCAATCTTTGTCATACGGGCTTTCCCGTCGACGCAAGGGTTCCCTCTCTCTCTCTCTCTCTCTCTCTCTCTCTCTCTCTGCTTCAGAAAATCAGTTGTATTACTTCTATCTAGTACCAACAATCCATTAGTTTTCAATTTCCGTCTCTGTTAAATTCGAAGAATTTGATTTATAAAATTACAAAATAAATGGAAAGCGGCGGAGGTGAAGAGGTTAGCATTGAAGAACTCGCTTCCAACCTCTCCACTTACAAAGAACAGCTTCAACAGGTACTGTTCCGTATGTATACATGTATAGTGTGAGATGTATTTTATGTTTGTTACTGGCGTACACGTTCTTGCTCGATGGAAATTAGGGTTTTTGAATAATTTGCTTTCACAAGTTTGGATTTTTAAGTTTTGAATAATTGAAGTCGTAATTAGTCAATCAGATTGTAGTTTAGTTATTTACCGTAGGGCTTTTGGAAATTCTGATGCTAATTAATTTTATGTGAACTTTGAGGTTTCTTCTGTAGGATTTCGTAATCCAAAACCTGAATAATTGAGGTCTATATAGTTGTTCATAATTGCTGTAGTAGAGCTAAGCTTATTTACTCCATTTTCATGTTAAGGTTTTTTTCTTTTTTCTTGGTATGATTTTCTATTTTCAACCTCGAACAATTAAGTTATTGATCCTTGGAGTTTTTAGTTGTTTATAAAGAGGAGCTTATTTGAGTTATGTTTCTTGATGAAAGTTTCAGACGAAGTTGTTTTTAACATGTGTTAAAAAGTATTTTTTTTTTCTTGTTTATTTAATTTGTACATTTCATGTTAAAATGTTCAAACTTATAATTCTTAATAGCATGTTTATGTCACAGGCAGGCTGAAAATGATTTTATATTTCTGTGTTAGTTTACTCTAAAATCCTTGCTATAAGAATCTCGCGTTTATCCTAGCATACATATAAGCATGTCCCTAGAAAATATATGCAAGGGGAATTTAATTCTTAAGATTTGTCTATCATGGAATGCTAGTGGAGAATTGAAGGGTTAGAAGAACGGACTTGGGGGAGGGAAGGAAATTCAATATTTGGTTTAATAGGAATTGATAGGGGGAGGGAAAGACAAGGAAGAGGATCAGCATAGCATTTTAGACCCATATTCTTAGTCGTCCATCCTTCCTAATTTGAGTAACTGAATGTAGGATTGCTTGGAAAAGGCCATAGTACCGTCCTCAAATCGAAATAAAAATATAGTTGGGAGGATAATATTGTTACTTATTCTAACAACCACATTCCTCTCTCTCATCTTAATTTACCGAACTCTTTTTCCCATCCTGGTTTTCAAACACTCCAGCTTCTTATGCTTTATCTTAGTCGGCATCTTTAAAATGTTATTCGTGGACTACACTGAAATCATATATCACTAGATGACCTGATTTTACATTCGAGAAGTGCCACTGTGTGCAATAATATGACCTAGTTTTACTAGAAATAAAACAAAGTGGGACGCAATTCTTGTACTGAGATTAATGACAAAAGGATGAATCAAGATTGTGTATATCCCTTACGATCATTCCACCCTGTTGACGCTACACTATTGCTAGATGACTGAATCATCAATCATGATCTCAGATTGCAAGAACTCAAACCAATTTGCTATATTTTGTTTGTCATTCTGGCAATTGTTCTTATTTCTTCAATGATTATCAATATCTCCAGTTTGTTAAGATTTTGTTAAGATTGCTTTTATATAGCATCTTTACAGTATCATGAATTAAAAATCTATGGTAAAAAAGATGTTTTTCTACATCTTCTAATTTATATTCAAGCTGGGTATGAGAGGATGGAGTTCCAGCTAGGTTTATTGATTTGATTGTGACACACCAGATGATCTCATGAGTTCTATTGTAACTCTGAGATGATTGAAGTTCGATTTAAACTTTTGAAATTTTATAGTCAATTATGCTGATTCATTGTTAAGTAGAGGTGTGAAATTGATTAACATGGCCTACGTTGGTAAATTGTTTTTTATCATAAAAAAATTAGTGTTAATAAAGTGCCACATTATTGTATGAGATAGCCTGCTTAAAATTGACGTTCCATTGAAGTATGAGTGGTGACACTCCATCATAATCATTCTTCCATGTAGGTTCTCTTATATTGTTCTTGTAATTTTTCTTTTCCATCAAGGTCAGTATCAGTATCAGTAGCAATTTTTGTTTTTCTGGTGTTTTGTCTCATTGCTTATTCCCTCATCCCTGTTAAGAGGATAAGACATTTTACATTTCAATGGGCATGCATTTTCTGTCTATACACTTGCATAGCTTTCTTGCATCAAGTACCTTATGTTCATTAAGTTAATTCTTATCTTTGGCTTATTTATGCATTTTTGAGATAATAACTTCCAATTTATTATTAGGAACTTGTGACTACTGCTAATTTCTTTGACTAAATATGCCTTTTATATGGATCAGGTCCGCAATCTATTGCACGATGAACCTGGGAACTCTGAGTATTTAGACATGGAGAAGGAGCTTGTGGAGGTGCCTTTCTTTATTCGTTATTGTTTTGATTCTTTTTGGGATGAGGGGATTACTTTCTTTGGTTAAAGTTTTCTATTTCACTTCCCTGATGCTGGCAAGCGTTAAGCTCCTGGAGTTGTGTCTGATCATTTTCTTTGAGAAGTGGAAGTCAAGAAAATTTAGTATAATAGGTTAATAAATCTGAGTGTAGGTTATTGTTATTTTTTCATTTGCAATCTGTTTTCCTCTTTCTCAAATATTATTATTGCTCGAACAAGCAGTGTCAAGGAACTACCTGTGACTGAAGAGATATCTTTTTACCTTGGTTTCTGAAGGTGAGGATATTTTATTCCACTAAACAAATGCTCACCCCTGATATAGAGGAGTGGGGGAAATTTAAAGACTTTTGGAGTGAGAGACTATATAAAGATGTCCATCACTTCTATCTTGGTTCCATTGCAGGTGTGCTATCTTTGGTGATGGACAGCTTGCCCTTTCCCGTGATTTCAGATGTCACTTTGAATTCTAAGTGCAAATTCATCAATTATTAAGTTTATTGCAGGGTAAATAATTCGTAGTTTTAGTTTAGACTTGGCTAATTTCTATGACTTCAGGTAATTGCTTTGACGGAAGAGCTTCTGGCAACTGCAAAACAAAATGATGGTTCTGGTGTCAGTATCGGTATGACAAGTGAAGCATCTCCTGGCATGCATTATTCTGGAAGCACCTTTAATGCGGTAGATATCCCACAAATTTTATTTATTTTTTCCTGAAGATTGTTTGTGTTTATTTTCGTTTTATTGTTAGTTTAAATTGTAGATCATGATTATGCTTGGATTTGATTCCCACAAGGAGAGGTATAATCTTCCTGCAAATTAACATAAATACGATGACGATCAGTTATCTATTCTTTTGATATTTTATGCGAAGTTCATACTTCCAATATATGTCAGGAATCCTTTTCCAGAGCAAGGAAACTTGATGTCTTGGCCTAATATCTTTCCTGTTACCTTCCGCTAAGAAAAGTGATGATGGATTATTTTGAAATGTTCATGTTTCCGAAGCAATTGTGGGATGCAATCTTGCTTATCAGTTGAAATACCAATTGAAACCTATTTCCAGTTATCTTCAACAGTCTTTGTTTTTCATTCTTTAGTTATTCTTTTTGTGCTTGTTTCTGTTGGACAATGTTTCATGACATACTTTTGGTACAATATTATATGCTTCTCATCCTTCAGTTGCTTTGCTGTTTATTATGTTCATGGTACTAGTACTTTTAAACAAACTAAATTTTTGCCATTTATCGTTTTCCAGAATTCAATGTCCATAATAGATCATACCAATAGGTTTCTTGCCGGCACCAAAGTGCAAGCAGTTTGGAGCGAAGATGGAGAGTGGTATGTAAAATTCATGAAATATGTGTTATGCTGTAATCAAATTATTCTCTTCATTTTCTTTATCTCCTTTCTTTGGTTCGTGGTTGATTAGTTAAATATTCAGGTATACTGCAACAGTTGAGGCGCTTACTCCAAATGGATATTACGTTCGTTATGATGGATGGGGCAACCAGGAAGAGGTATAATTTCAATACTATGATTTGTATAACTAATTTTTGCTTAATTTACAAGTTGGAAACGACCCTTTGCATTATCCTGCACGACCTTTCTTCTGATATAATTTCTGAGTCTACTGTTGCATAACCTCAAGCTTGATCAACATGGCTGAAATAGAATAGAAGGTGACCACTCATGAGATAACTCTCTTCTCCCTGAAATAAGACATTAAGGACGTTATGTTATGGGGATCATTTGATATTCGTACCCACTGTGCTGGATCAAGTAGCATGTTTATTATGATGATGAGCTTAAACGTTTGAGTTTCACATTGAATAAGTTATTGTTCTTTCATAACTCTCAAAGTTGGTAGATTGGCCCCTCTTCTGTGTGATCTTATGCTGTCCCTTTCAAAATCAACTTGAACTTCCATTGTGAAACTTAATATCTGTTATGTAATTTAATGTTAGTAGCTCAATCAAAACTTTTCAGGATAATCAGGTTCCTAAGATACTTTTGAAGAAACCCTATTGGCTAAAAGAAGCATATTTAGTCTCCACTTGGCAAATTTATAAATCAATTCATAAAGAGGAATAGTAGTGGGTTAACACCCCAAAA